>UXGD01000249.1:0-73683 GCA_900474315.1 Torymus auratus | reverse complement strand
TCCAATATGAACAAGAATTTCAAGACAAGACGATAATACTTTTCATATTGACTGAAAAGACCAAGACAAGAGAGAAACTTTCAAGAATTTACAATAGCGAGACAATATAAGTACGGAAATATCGTATTGTCTTGCTCTCGTGAGTCCTAAAAAAAATATAACCGATTATTAGAAGTCGAATTTCTTAAATATATAAATACATTCGTTTAAAGTCAAATTAAACGATTGCGCATCAATACTATAATGTCAAATATGATTTTCTCCTCTTCGATGAGAATTTAACGATGCAAGTATCTAATAAATAAATAAAAATGTATCATATCGTTCACACATTCTCATTGTCCGTATATGAATAATTCAACATTTCCGGCATTATTTTAATTACCGAGCGCGTTTAATAACGTACATGACGTATATAGTATGCATCGGTTTACATTTGAAGGTATAAAGTGATACAGTTTAGGATATTTGGCGCTAAATAGCTAGGTGAGCTTCAAACAAACATCAATTAGCGTAGTGCGTCGTATTTCACTTTGATACTGATACGCCCCCCCCCCACACATCACATGATGTGTATAGCTGGCGCGGGCGCATACACATACAGGGTAAGAATTCCAACGAATCAACAGCCACACGCTGTTATAATTATAACGTTTTAATTAAATTATCCCTTTGTGGCTCCGAATTCACGCTGCTCTTTCCTCTCTACCATATTGTCAAAGACTCAAAGAGCGCAAAAATCATCAAATTACCCGCGACGCGCGCGAGAAAAGTGTCTATATTATATATTTTTTACATCGTTCATACTTTTTTCTCCTCTACTTCGGCACACTTTACGCTTGAAATATTCTTCCCCCATCGCTTTTTCAAATTTTTACGAATAAAGGAAATTAATTAGGGAGAATGACAGAAGACACTCGAAACACAGGGGGGTGGCGTGGCAGGCTTTATTGAAAATCGCACCGACGAGGAAAAGAGGTGGGTGGGAGGGGGGCAATTTAAAAGGCCAATGGCGCAATGAATCAAAGTAACACTCGGCGAGCAGCGAGCGCGCACGGCGAGCGTTTATTTCGGAGGCAGTCACGTCTCGGCCGAAGAGCCACTTTCCCGCGCGCGCGCGGCCTCTCTTCTCTCTCTCCCTTTCTTCACCCCCGCCGCGCTACTCTCCGACCCTTTTGGACTACTTAGGCCGCCCTTTTGTAGAATCGAAATAACCGAGAAAAGCAGCAGCAGCAGCGCCAGCAACGGTAGCTCTTTGAGTCTTGGGGGAGGGTTATCCTCTCGCGCGCCACCTTCTCGGCTCTCTCTCTCATATTTTCGAGCATGTAATACGCGTTTCGCACCCCATAAACGTATCGAACAACATGTGTCTCCGGCGAGCGCGACTTTATCACGCGGGCGTTTCCGCTCTTTCTCTCACTCTCTCTCCTTGGTGTCAGCGCTTTCCTTTTCCCCTCCGCCGAATGCACGAGTTTTACCCTTGAAAAATTGCTGAGCTTATTGTCGCAGATATAGGCGGCGAGATAGAGGAGGCAAAAAAAAACATCGTGTCAACAGGGAGACCCTTTTCCTTTATCGCAGCCCCCCCCCCCCTATTCCCCCTACTGTAATCGGGATTTATTGCCAGACGACGGCTGCATGATAATATAGGCTGACGTTCGCGGTATTGTTTTCGCGCGCGGGAAGCTCTCGGTAATATCTGCGACGACGCTCGATGCATGAAAAATAATTAATGTGGGCTATGATTTGTACGAAATTTAATATCGCGTTTTCGGGAAAAATGTTATAAGTGACTATTTATTAATGTTTGTATGTAAATATATAAATAAAATATAACAGGTGTAAGTTCCGGAACTGTATATGCCTTGACCAATGGTCAAAGTTAAGCAGGATTAGATTATAGTACTTGTAGCTCATTGGATATTGAAAGCGCGTAAGAATGAGCGAAAGTATCGATCACTTGCTGGGCCAAAGATGGGGTATACAGATGAATAAATCAAACGTAGATATATCTATCGTTGTGTATTTCCTATCATTTAATTTTACGAAAAGATATTTCGATATTTTAATGAAGATAATAATAATATTATTAATAATTAATGTAATACATTAATTCAATAGTCTTAAATAAGAACGTAGCCAAAATTTTTTCTTAAAAATTGTCGTGAAAATCATATTAAAGATGAACACCTGAATAGCCTGATGTTCCTCATATAATGCTACTTCATTAAACAATATGAACCCAACTTTGAACGTTGCATCGTTCGAAGGTTCCATGTTACTTTTAAAATTTAAAAAAAAAACAACTATGTTATGACAGTTTTTGTATAAAAACTCTTTTAACAAAAAAGATTCTTATTGAATACAACAAGATGTCATAAAATTCGACACGGACAATAACTTATACTACGTAATTCTATTTTCAAACTTCGAAAACCAATGCTTACGTATCAATAAAAAAAAAAAACCCAATCGCCTTTAAATAAATCAGAACTCGGAGTGCATCGCAAAGTAAATCTCGCATTAAGAAAATGAAACATGTACAGCATCGTTAATTGAGTGAAAAAAAATCGATTTTCCAGTAGCAGCAGCAGCTCCCGGCAAAAGATTTCCAATCATCTCTCGACGAGCGCAATTTTCCACTCAGCACTCGTCCCACCCATGCCACCTCTCTCCCCCCTCAGAGAACAGACATACCGATATCTCATTCCGGTCGCCATATGAAGCTCTAAACGGGTCGTAATTTTTCCCGATAAATAACCGAGAGGCACGCCGCCACCACCACGTCCCACGAGCGCACGCGACGTGTCCGGCAGACCGTCTCCCTCGTTCTCTTTTCCTCGACGTCGTATATTGCCGGACGGAAAAAGACGTCGGCGCGCATCGCAATACGGACTCGCGCGCGCAAACAAAAAGCCAAGTCTCTTTCTCCGTGGCAAGAAGGAGAAAATAAAAGCTGTGAGGAGTATAGAGAGAGAGAGAGAGAGAGAGAAAGAACCAAGTATAAGCGCTGGCCACAAGCTCCTGAATGCGGCGCGGGCTTAATAACGCGGAAGCTTCTCTCTCTCTCTCTCGCGCGCGCGCAGCGGGGGCAGCATTCCAGCGCGCGACCGCCGGTATACGCGGTTAGCACACCTGAGGGATTTTGAGTTATGGCCGGACGCGGCCAGAAGTGGATCCAAAGCTCTCTCTCGCTCTCTCTAGCGGTGCACGCCCCAGGGCCGACCGGAAGAAGGCTCACTCCTCGCGCAACTGCAAGGAGCCACCGCTGCTCGCCCGGCTAATGTGGTAACACATAATGTCCGTCTCGCGCAAGGCCGCATTAATTATTTCGAATCCAAAACTCAATTCTCCCCGCGCCCACCCACACTCTCCCTCGTAAACGCGTAAGAGCTGCATGGAGCCGCTGTGCCCCTCTCGAGTGCTCGCGCTAGTTCAATGGCCTGATTCGGCCTCGGTGGTTGTTGCATTCATGATGTATATAGTTGTTGTTGGCGGTCGGTCTGGGGCCTGATAACGCGATCGATGACGTAGGTCCGTTGAGGAGAGAGAAGTTGAACGGTTGCTGGATTGCTGCAGCGCGCTGTTGTGTTGCGGTGGGCCAGGACAATTAGACGGTTTTAGCGCAGACCCGATCGTATTTATCGTTCATTTCGAACTAGGTGCTCGGAGTATTGTTCATTGTGCATGTTTTGGAAAATATTTGTAAGCGGATTGGGAATTTACTACTTGTAAACAATAAAACGTTTGTGCCGTTCGTCAATCGCACGTGGTATTTTTTTAATTGGGTGGTTTGTATAATGATAATGCAAATGAAGCTATACAATTAAATTATGAAAGACTTAATTTTTGTAGCAGTTATGCTTTATTAATAAAAATTTAATTATCACATAAAATATTGTAGACAACAAAATAAACACTTGTTTGTATTAGATGTTTTATGATACCAAGAGCCTTAACTACTTCATTAGCTCCTCTGTAAGTCTTAAATGTTGTTTATATAAGTAGAGTAGGAATCTACAATTCCAAAAATATGAAAATGCAATAAGTTTACGAAATTGACAATAAATATACTTCTTCATGTACCGACAAGGTTATCATTCGCAACTCGCGTATATAATTGCAACGTAAACCATGCGAATAGAAATTTATTAAATACTTAATTTGTTATGATAAAATTAACATCATCAACGAATTTCTTAATGCTTACATGCAACAAAGTCTTCGCTGCTTTATGATTCGCAAGAATCATTAGTTAATAGTTGATTATCCTTACAGTTACGCGAATGTACTTGGCGTGCCTAACTAATGCTTTTCCAGCTTATCCCCGTGGTTAATTACCTGCATCTACGTATTTACCTGTCAAAGATTTAAATTATAACCCTGCGCGCTGGTGATTAAGAGTTAGGTTACAACTACTCAGGGACATATTTTAAGCTGGTTTCGGCAATAAAGTAGAGAACTGCTCCTATACTATTCGTAGGCGAATATTGCTCTTACATACGCAGATTCATACGAAATGTATGAATATAAAAGTTTAAAAGATCATTCTCATATCCTTCAAATCGAATAAAAATTTTAGTTACGCCTTCAACTTACTTTTTTAACGTCAATATCCGATTTCTTAGTTTTGAATATTGTATCATTCAAATATATTATTTATGTGAAATTCTAATCAATATACATATACAAAATTAAATATAATAGTTGTTTCGTTTAGTTTGGATTTCATATTTAGATCAATGGACAAAAAATAGGAAAAAATATAAATAAAATATAAATAGAGAAAAATATACATTTATTTAATTACGAGAATTCGATATGTAACATTGACATTTCTAAGAATGTTTTTTCAAAATCGAATAATTCCAGAATTTTCAAACATCGGATAAATATTAAATAACGCGTTATTTGTTTTAACTTAGTTTCGAACAGAGGTTAACGATTTCAAGTATTATATGAAAAACTATGAAAAAATTAATAAATAATAATCGAAAAAGAGATTAAAAACAAACTTGAAAAAGTGAAATTCTTTTTTGTCTTAAAAAATACACACGACGTTTATAATAAAATACCCTCCAAATATTGAATTAACGAAACGGCTTTGTGAAAGAGATAATGTATTGAAGTTTTATATAACATATTTCTCTTTCTGTCGGTTCATTTTTATTTTAATTATTTTCCCAGTATTTCATTTGTAATGAAAAAAAATATGCAAATTAAAGAATAAAAGAATATGCCAATCTATCATATTTTTTTAAATATAACTAAGATAAGGTTGAACTGATTGTTTGAAGTGTTGTATTTTGCAGAATAAACAATCTTACTAAAATATTAATTCACAGAAAAAATAATCAGCAAATTCTACTTTTGTCACAGTTAATTTGACTTTTTTTTAAGTATAATCTACAATTTTTAGGAGTTGAATTTCTATTTTTGGAAAAATATAATTATTAATGAACTAATTCAGTTGATTTTACTGTCTTATTTTTTCCGTGTTCAATCTTCATATTTTCATATTTCAAATTAGACCAAGATAATTGTGTTATACATTAATTAAAAGTACATTGCTCGTACTTTACGGTAATGTATGCTGGCACGCGTGAGAGGGTTTGAAAGATTCTCGAGCCTATTAGAGTTGCAGACCTGAAGAGGTGCACTAAAGTGTTGGGTACAACGAGGAATTTCGTATTAAGAAACAAGGTTATTGATCGTGCCATTATCACGAGAGAAAGATACTATAGCTGCTACGGCGACATGGTAGATGATGCATTACTCGAAGCTGTGGAGGCGATCGATTCTTGTTGATGGCTCGTCATCGTGATGTCTGGTCACCTATAGGTATCGTCCTTACGTCTTCTGCTATACATCTACTTGCACAGCTCTGATCTCTCTCATTAGCTACGTCTTGTTCTGATCTCCCCCATTGGCCATCATCCAAAAAAGAATTTCTTTCAAGAATATTTGTTCGTGTTAAATTAGTGATTTTTTGGGGCTATTAATAAATTATCTCTAGAGAGAAAAGTCTCTTTCTTCCGACACTATATTATAATGTAAAGAAATTGGTTACAGTGAAATATTGAAAATCCAAAACCTAAAACAGCATATGTTAAAGTTTTATAAACCTATGTAATTGAAAATGTTTCACAAAGACGAACTCACTCTCAAACATATACATTCCACACATGCAACCGTAACATATGTAGCTCGAAAATCGTACAAACAACACCTGATTTTACATACACGCCACCACTTTTACATTCTCTCGAAAGTCAAGTTTACTCCCCTATATACTAGTACCTACAACACATGCGCGCGAATATGCTCGGGTACGAACGCGAGAAACATAATACTACCGGCGTAGAGCGCTGCAGACTGGCCAGAGGATATGAAACATCCGGCGGCGGTGGCGGGAAAAGCGCGCTAAAACGTCCGGATGCCGCGCGCAAGCTCGTGCGCCTTTTTATCCTTCCCCCTCTACTTTGAGATTATTCTTCGCAGACAGGCGCACGTCGTTGTTGCCATATAGAGTGTGTTTCGCGTGTACGCGCGCAATCCGAGGTCCCAGGATGAATGGAGAGCGGGAAATCAGCTTAGGAGCCTATACCAGACACTCACCGCGATGGCTTGCATATTTCAGGCTTAACGCGTGCGACCGCGAGGCGCTGGATGTTTTTTCAATTCTAGGGGCTGCGGAGTAATGCGACACCTTGATCTTATTTTAATTTTGAATGGAGAGGGTAATGGTGTTTTAACTTTTAGTAGGTATTTTGGAAATTAAAGTATTGTGTTACGGTTTTTACTGAAGCACTTTGGTATAAGTCTGATGGTAATTTTATTTTATGGAAATTAATGGGTCGTTGGGTAGCGGAATAGCACTTATGTTGATAAAGAAAGTTAAGCAGTGTTTTCAGTGATTATAGTAATTGAACAGGTGGCCAGTGTATTATACGTATTTAATTCCGACAATCGAATACGTGATTATGGTGCCAAACGAAGTGCTCTTAATAAAGTATATGAATTTAATGAATACAACCCTTAATTTCATAGAGTAGCATTTTGATTGTAGGATTCGTTCAAAGGATTTACATCAAACCAAAATAAATAGTTAATTTAATTTTATAAAAACAAGCATAAATAAAATTATAGGTCACTTGGCATGTCAATAAACTACAAGTAAATAAATCATAGTATATATAGCAGACCAAGATGTTATTATAATGAGACGAATGTTTTAAAATTCATTAAAACTGAATAATAATAATGTTGTTAAGTTAAAATTTTAAGTCTGTAATAATTTCTGCTCGTCATAAGTTTTTAATACTGCAATCTCTCTAAACATAATTCAAAACTATTATAGGGTGGATGTGGAAATTACTGTGCTTTCACCATAGCTGCTGTGCTTTATCTTGTAACACAGGGCACGGTAGCTAAGGAGCAGTAATAAATAGCTGTATTCTTTTTTTTAGAAATTTAAGCACCTTGATAAAAATGTATATGATTTAATTAATCAAGATTTATGTTCTAATAAATTAAATTAAATAAGTTTAATGGTGAAAAACCTATTGAGGACGGCTGTATTCGATTATTAGAACTCGGCTACGTTATATTAACCACACAGCGACTCTCATACTTACTCCATGTAGAATGTAAATTCAATTTGACTTCTTGAAGATCTATAAGACTTCTCCTATTATGCGTGCAAGTTTTAAATGAGAAAAGTTTATTTATTATTGGATGAATGCAATGAAGACAATAGCAAGCGTTATATTAATAACGTGTTTTTTTAATCACGATATCAGCTAATAACAATAATAATAGTAATGAAATGGTATTTGATCGGTAATCAATCACTGCAATTATGTATGGGGACGAGAAGCTTTATTATCCATAACTTTTTTATGTATTCTGTAATTGTTACTGTAACTGTTGTTACTATCAAATTAAGTGAATAAAGGAAAATATTTTGATGTAATTTTTGTTTGACATACAAGTATCAAGTAATGACTGGTACGATTTAACTTTATGTCCAACTCTATGATTGTTGTTAAATTACCAGATGGCCACAACCAAGCACTGGTCAATACTGCAGGACTTTTCTTTATATTATAAAGTTGCAATTTATGATTTTAAAAAGTCGAAAATAACAACAAATATTCAGAATTTCTCATCACTTTATCATTAATTCTATAATTATTATTAATGGCTTTCGTAACAATCAGTTTTCAGTAATTTATCTCACGAGTAATTAAATTCACTCAAATGCCCCGCATTGTTTATGCTTCGAAATAGAAAGCATCCGTCAATCGAGAGCAGCGTATCGTTTGACTCATATAAGCGCGCAGGCAGTTATATTACGCTAAACCGACAATGCGCATGAATTGAATATACATTGTTAGCGGTCCGCGTGATTTGCCGCATTTTCAAATATTTACATTTCCGCGGCGCTTCGCGGAAACGCGCGGGCGTGCGACTGGCTCGCGGCTAGTGGCGCTGAAACGACGCAAAATGCAAATGACGAATAAAGCTCCGAGCGCGCAAAAATGCGATTCCACGCGACTATCTCTCGCTCTAAAAAAAAAGAGAGAGAAACGACAACACACAACAGCGCGAAAGAATCCAAATAGACTGCCGGAAAGTAAAATAACAGCGACGCGGCGATATTTTCGAAAGCTGACATTATTTACAATTTCGCTTTTAATCCCCCGGCTTTACCACTTTTTTCGAGCTCTTATTTTTCTGACCTGCAGGAATATTTCACTTATATATATCTTTGCGTTAAGACGGATAATATTCTGGAAATAATTAATAAAGTCTTTTATGATGTATTTTAACAAGAAATTCTTGGTGAACGGTAATTCAACCTTTGGACAATTATATACATATACACCTCTGTATACCATCATTAATTTAATGCTAATTCCTAGAACCTGCTGCCCGTATATTACGAATATCAAAAGAATACTTCACAAACAATTTTGCATGCAACAAATGAGCTTAATGAATTCTCATTCTGCGCAATAAACTGCAACAAGCCAACCAACCCCACCTCGACGCTAATGATATTTTTCTCATCCGCGTGTGCGTGCCCCCTCTGTCGCTTCGCAATTTTTTTTTCTCTCACCCCGTTTAATTTCTTCACCCTTTTTTTCCGCTACATTCTTTTTTACCCTTTATCCCCGCGGCTCTGCTACCATCCGCCTACTCCCGGTCTCCTCTCACCCCCTCGCGAATTTTTTCCACACCACGGCTGAAGCTCGAAATTTCGATTAAACGGGATTTCGATAGGCGAATCGTGCGCGCGCGCGCCCGCGGTATATCCCGAAGGGAAATTTACCGAATGTTCGGAAAATGGAGAACGAGCGAGTGTGAGAGCGAGAGAGAGAGAGAGAAGGATATAGAACAGGCTGCGATATAGCGGAGCGAACACGTGGTAGTAGTGTGGGGGACAGCAGGCAGAGTCATCGGCCGTTCGGCCGGGATAATGCAAAATGAAATTGTCACAATAATCGTCGACGAACGTATACGCCGCGACCGGATAAGCCCCGACAAGTATCGAATCGCTCTGGCGCCTGCTGCACACTCGCATGTGTTTGTATGTGTGCGCGCTTCACTCGCTCTCTCTCTCTCTCTCTCTCTATCTCTCTCGCACACATCCCAGAGCGTATTGGCCACTTAGTCTTGCCCCCGCGCTCGTGACAAAATCAAAATTGTTTTAACATGCGATAGGTCACCTCCCCGCAGGTGCATATTTTATGCGTAATTTGCCTTTCAATTAACCGAGAGGTCACCCATTTATAGTTTGCTGCATTTTTCTTTCCTCAAGTGATGTTTATTTATAAACAATCAATTAAATTTTTATTGTTATCGGATAAATATGTTTTTAATCATAGACGCTTTTCATTGTTAAGCGAACTTTGAGTTAACTAATTCGATTAATTAGTTTGAAAATTTTTAAAGCCACCGATCGACACGTGCTACTGATTTTTTCACACAAAATCTAAATTTATGCTGGAAAAAATCTTCCTACATGCTTCCGTTTCATTCCCCGCAATATAAATCGAAACAAAATTTTTTTCGCAAAATTGGATCCAGCTCAATTTACCTTTCCCGTGTTCGATTCGCCATGCCCCAATCTAAACCCAGATTAAAAACAGAACAAAAAAAAATGTCTAGCAAAGTTTGCTCTGAGAAATTGGCGAGTCTTTGCACGCCAATATGCATCTACAAAACATTTGAAAAAAAATTAGCACACACACGCAGACGCGCGTATACGCAAGCGGAAAACTAAATACTAAACCTGAGTAGAGGGACGACGCTCTCGCCACCATTACCAGGTTGATTGCGCGAGAATTCGAACGGCCGACAACAACACGCAGCGTAACGGTTTCGCGCGTAAAATCTGGATAAATCTGCAATCGGCAAACAATACCCAAAATTTCCAACCGTAAACGATTGCAATTTTGCACCCGCCAGCGGACTGAACGAGCTCTGCTGCTACCCTGCCGCGTGTGTCTCTCTCTCTTTCACATAAAATGCGCGCGCGAGCGCTACGACAATCGCTCGCGTCCGACTGCGTGTACACGTGCGCGCGGCCATATATACATATTCATGCTCAACGCTTCCAGCTTTATACATATATATATGTACACATTCATGTATTTTCCCTATATCGCCCCCAAGCATAATACTCCTTTCGAAATCTCTACGCGTGGGTACGAATAAACATATATAGGCTGAAAAGAATATCGCGGGGCGATGACTCCCCTCCCCCATTTCGTTCCTCCAGCTTATATTACACACAAAGCGAAGCGTATATACGCGAATATATATACGCAAAGGTATGAGTACGTAGTATGTATATGTGTGTGTGCAGTGAGTGCGATGTGACGCGGGAGTCTCGAATCGGCAAATTGTTCGCTCGCGTGTCCCGCTGTTTGCCTGAGCGATAATCTGTTTTTGTTGCGGATTTGCGCTGCGGCGCACCGCTCTCTCCCTCACCACTCTGTTCACTGAACGTCAAATAAGGGCTCTCTCTCTCTTGTTGGCCTATTAGGCGTCGGATTCATTGACGATGAGCTGCTACGCTCATGCGAGCACGTATAGCCCGCGTATGCCCGCAAGAGTGTAGTGCTCGAAATGGCAATCGCGGATTGTCCAAGCTCTGCAGGCTGGTTTTGTGATAAAGGTATTATTTAGAGTTTCTCATTTTCCGATTGAGCGTGTGGCAATTGTACTATGCGCGCATCAGGGGCGGGGGTGTGAGAGACAGTGTTAGCGGGGATAGTCGGATCTATCTAATAGCGATGCGACCAAAAGCGGTTCTCGATTTCGCTAGTGCATAGTAATGTTTGGCATTCTTTAAATCTCGCCGACTTTGATTTGCATATTGTTATAGGGCGGGAAAAGCCTATTTTACGAGTTTATTGGGTAATGGTTTTTTGGGTAATACCGTTCGTTGTCTATTTGATATGAACTGTACGTTAAATATGTATGTTGATTAAATTTATTCTTATTTTATTTATTTGTTTATAATAGTAAAAACTATATATTTGTAAGAGTGTAAATTAAGAATTATTCGTTAATATTTCAATATAATTATAAGGAAGAACAGGAATCATTATAGTGGATTGTATTATTAAAAGTAACATTTTTCTCCACAAAAATTCGTCCGCTTGGTAAAAGAAGGTGCCATCTCAGAATGCGGTTGAAAATGGTACCAATTCGGAAGCGGACTCAAAAAGGTACCAACTCGTGAATAGCCGAGTTTTTTCAATCAACTTTGCGGGTTTGAAAATCGACCAAAATATAATGATTAGTGTATAAAAAATGCATAAAATGTGCAATCGAGTAATTCCTATCAAAATCTCATAATATCAAAAAAAATTATTTTTGTATTTGATTTGACTTCTCAAAGTTAAACAAAAAAGATCTACTCATGAATTGGTATACCTTTTTTCGAAGTCGATTTCGAATGGTACCTTCTTTTACCAAGTCGATGAAATAATATTAAAATCTAAAAATTGTGCCTTTATGAATTCTATATCATAAGTTTTGTCTATTAATCCTCTAATTCATGTTATCTTATCAAGAACAAGATAAATAAGATATTATTATTTATATGTATATACATATAATTATTATTATAATAATATTATTATTATTTCTGCAACTCCAAAGTCATCCAAAATATTTGTGCATTGCATTATATCGATCATGTTCTATTTATTTATTTATTACCAGAATAAAGTACAATAAATTACAATCCGTATTCATCATACATAGTTTACATTACAAAAGTAATCCAGCAGAGGAAGATATTTTCCTGTTCGTTGGTTTTTCAGGGTATTATTAATTCATTGTAAAGTTTGTGATAAATATTTTACGTTACGAATTCCAACTTCAAAATATGTTTCAAATATTTAACAACTTTACCATGAATACCTTACTATTTGTGGATATCAAATGAAGTATTTATGTTTAGTTCGGGTTTACGAAATAATATGCATAAATGACTACGAAAATGAAATATTAGGTAATGATAAGGTCTGGAGATATCAAGGAAAAGTCTATTGAAAATGAGCGTCTAACTAAAAACTCAACCTACAACTACTTCCGTTTCTTTAAAATTTTAGTCATCGTGTTACCAGCTGGTAACTTCGTCAAGTTTCATTTAGGTTTACGTTTTAAACAATGGTACAGATTTTGCATTTCTCATCAACAAAAGTAAAACAGATCACTTCGATCTACCACCAAATAACTCAAAACATTGTAAAATTGCACGCTACCCTCGCCAACTATCAATCAATCCATCATCCCCAACGACCTTTCCCCAAAGAAAAAAAAAATTTCACCAGCTTCTCGCGACCGCGAAAATTGCCGCTCGCTCGAACTCTCCGCACCACGGCAACTTAGCAAGAGGAGTTGCGCGCAGCTAAGTACGGCTATGGCGAACAATCGGGGCGCGACATCGCGAGACCAATACCACGGGAAACACGTCTCTCCTTACGCGAGCACATATATATAGTCCCACACACACCTTCTATACATACCTCCACTTGCGTGCACAGTCGAAACTCCTCCGCGCTCTTAGCTCTCGGCGCGGTAGCAGCCTCGCGGCTCACCCTCCTCCCCATACCTCGAGACCATACTAATTTCGGCCTCGCGCTAACGACCCCTTTGAGGTCATAAGTTACGCGAGTCGTACGCGCCGAAACACATACCCGCCCGCGCGCGCATATACAGCCCCCCACCCCCCTCAAAAACTCTCGGACCGCGTCCCGTCTCTCCGACCATTGAGGGAAAGTAGAGAGAGAGAGAGAGAGCGTGTGCGCGATTCATCGGCGGCGGTGACGGTGGCACACAGTAGTCATGCGCGCGCGCGCGTGGTATATATACGCGCATCCCCCTGCGCGCGCAACGGCGACGGCCCCCCCGAAAGCGCGCGCGCGCGCGCGCGATAGAGGAGGGAGAGGCCGCCTGCCTTGAAAGGCCAACGTGCTCCACGGTGAGAGCTCAGTGCGCATCGCAAGCCCGAGCTCGACGGACGCACCCCCTTTTTACTATTACGCGAGTCCTGGTACCGGTGCGACTCGCGATACATATACGTAGAAAAAAAGACTATAATACCACAGTGTAGCGTAGGTGGTGAAAGACACTATGGCAAGCTACGATTGACAGATTTTCTTCCCCGGTTCCTTTCGTTCAGAAACTTTTGCATTTTGTCGAACGATTTTTATTTTTAAGGGGGGCCGGGAGGAGGTAAGGTGGTGGTATAGGAATTGGTGGCGAATGAGTGTGTCAAGGTGCTCGGCGAAGCTGCGGAAGGATCAAGCCAGCGGTACCGATGTCGCCGATCCGCCGCCCGACGGCGACTGCTGTCGCCTGAAGCTGGAGACCAGCGACTGGAGATCGAGTAGCGACCTTGAAAGCAGCTCGTTGAGGAAAAATCAGCGCCGGTCTCTCGTTGCCAGCGGCGATTAATAATTGCCCGAGGGGATTTTTGGATAGCGACGGGGCGCCGAGGGGCTTACTTGCGCCTCGGCGAACTTTCCAGTGCTGCCCGTGCAAAAAGAAAGAAGGAGAGGAGGAAGAGCAAGTTCCTTTCTCAATTTTGGCTGTAAGATATAAGTGTGTAAACTCGATTAGATCGATGGGTTATTGGAGCGTGGACCGCCGCTACTAACTCGAATTACCGGGTCACAATCGGCTCGCCCGCTGGAGGAAAACATCGGCGGCAAGGACACACACAGCCAACAAAGGGAACCAACGCTCGAGGAAAACAGAGCGTGAGAGGGAGAGAGAGAGAGTGAGTGAAGGTTTCGGGATGAGAGTCGTCATCGGCCGGAGTCTTCCGGTCGCCGGCTGATTCGGGCGATTCACGTAGATAGACAGACACATCGACAAGGAGAAAGACAGTGGAAGAGAGAGAGAGAGAGAGAGAGAGAGAGAGAGAGAGAGATACACACACGACTCGCGCGCGCGCTCGTGCACAGCGAGGTCAAGTGGGTACGTCATGAAGGCCGCGATTACCGGCAAGGCGTGAGCCACTCGAGTACTTTGCACCGGTGAGAGAGAGAGCTAGAGGAAGAGAGTGAACGAGAAATAGAGAAAAGTTAAGAGACAGAGGTGAGGTGAGACGACGAGAAGGATGGCCAACATGAGTGCAGCACGGGCGCTACTAGTCTGCGCGCTCGGTATCTTCGCCGTTCTCCACGGTGAGTCTTATTGCGCCATATTTGTTGCCGTTCTAGTTTGTCTTGATTGAAAGAGAGACGTTTTCTTGCTCGTTCTTGAAGCGCGTGGCTTTGTTGCTTTTTAAGAAAAAAATATATATAAAGTTCGTCGGTAAATAAAGCCAGAGCTGTGAGAGAGAAATGATATATAGCAACCGGCGATGATATTTTTCCAAATTGTTTTTCTTCGATTCCGTGCAATCGTATGTTATATTCAATCTATAAAAAGCATTAAAGCATACGTATAGATTTACTATATGTGTATGTGTGTATGTGTGTGTACGATGAGAGAATGTTATAGTCACGGTTGTAATTTCTATGCATATTGGACGTCGTCGGAAAAAATGTCCCATTAATATCGGAATATCCGTCGCTGACGATATAACAGCGGGTTTGAATTTCAAATTGTTTATTTAACTATTTGGTCGAGAATTGCCTTCAATTATTTTGCATTCACACCGCAGCGGTGCACGTATAGGCGATTTTAAACAATGATAAAAGGCACATTTAATATCGGTTGTAATATCCGAAATGGATGCGAAATCACGATTACAACGTGAGAAATATATGACACGTCGCTGCCATGAAATGAAATCGTCCCTTGTGTTTATTACTTGCATTATATTTATATAGATTATAAGTTGCAAATAAAACAGTACTATTATAATTCGCAAGTAACAAAATAATTTTGATGATTATACAATAACTATCATAACTGATTTTGCATAAGATATCAAATTTTTTTATTACGCATTGGTAAACAATATTGATATATCTGTTACGGTTCTTATTGTTAGCAGCATTCACAAGATTATTGTGTTTTAGTATATGATAAATGCAAAAATCGGATGGCGTAAAACGTCTGACCATTGCGTACCCATGACTACTTGAATGCTCGATATTCACGATTTACAGTTTCAAACGTAACGTTAAACCAAATCCTACAAAAGTTAAAGATGCTTTGGGAGCCAAAATTGTTGCCATTATTATGAGTCGTAAACATATTACATAACTTATCTATAGTTATGATAAAAAGCGAATTTTTGAAATTCAGAAGGAAAGGTATCCAAACCACAAAAAGCGTAGCAAAATTAATGTTGAGTATTGTAATATAAATAAACTGGATTATACGACGTCAAACCAAAAGGTATTTCATATGGAAATTATTAATATAATATATTCGTCGCGTGTGCAATCAAATAATTTTCTGTTATTAGAAGACAAGTTATAAGAAATTGAGGATGTAACATTTGTCTCATTTAATTTGACTAACTGAAAGCTATCATTTTACCTTTGTATAACGCTGCTGTTAAAACTAGTTTCAAAGCATAGTTTTGTGCTACTTCGTGTTCATAACATTCGGCTTCATCTGGGTCAATTAAATTTATTCCAATAATTCAAAATAAACATAACAGAATTCGGCAAATAAAATTAATATAATGATTAATTTGTTTCAATTTTATCACAATTACAAGCCGTTGCTGTTGTTGTATCAACTTACCTCACAAATATGCGTACGTTACAATACATACACTAATTGCAAACATCCGCGTACGCTTAATTATTGTAATGAAATGGCTCTGAAACTCGGACACCACGACCAGTGTTTTAAAATAAATTTACTGCAATTACGTAAATGCACACTTTTTTCGCTTTTTGATTTAATTTTACTCCGTATATATATATATTAGACTTTGTCATTATGAAATATTTTCGTAATTCCATTAGAACTCCACTACATTATAGTGGAAATTTTCATTCAAACATTCTTGCATATAAGAGGAGGAAGAATTTCGCTACAGCGCTTCCGCGTAATGATAAATCGGGTATGCGCGTGGAAAAATTTGATGAAATATTTATTTTGCGCATGCCACCGAGCACTGTCCGAAAAAGGTGATTTACCATCTAACAACATACCGGTACTAAAAGCGATGTCGAAAAAACACACACATTCACACGAGAGGCGAGAGAAGAAAACATGTTTTAAAACCATTGAAACGTGGCACGCGGCCTGGCGCGCCCGGCATTTTTGAATTCACATAATTTTTTTACACACGCCGCCACACCGCAGTTTATGTATATTTTCCGGGCGCGCAATCTTTTATATGCCGCGGGACTGGTTATAAGAATTTTCGTGGCGGAGCTTTGCTCGCGGGCGCGCGCTTGTAATTCGCGCGCATATGTGCGCATCCTGCTGCCGAGTAGCGTGAAAGCGCGCTGCGCCTCTCTACCGAGCGAGACAGAAAAGAGAGAGGAGGGAGGGGGTGGATAGAGGGAGATGGAAAAGCGAGATTTTACACCGGTACTTTTTTTACGGCGCTACACGTGCTATCGCGCCGTCGCAGTGAATGTCCGTCAAAAAGCAATAAAAGCGCGCGGGATAAAAAAGTTCGGATGGCCGAGCGCGCGCAAGTGGCATCTCGCTTGGCTTCGGGTCCCGTGCGAGCGAAAACTGCCCAAAAGGCGGAGCGGCGCCGGGGAAAAATTCGCATGAATTTTTTATACGAGCGCGAAGTGATAAGGGCAAATAAAAAGTCCCCGGGACGGTCGGCTGGCCGTCCGACTTCGCTGAATGTGGAATTTCGAAAAATTCGCTGATTGGGCAAAGGCGGCCCTTACCTCTACCGTCGTCGTAGTCGTAGCCGTCTTTAGTGCCCGTCCCGCAAGAGAAGGATGAATTTTCTTTTCCCCCGGTGCCGTCTCTTAATTTAATTTGAGAGCGGACGGGTCGCTGCCCCGAGGTCTTTTTTCTCGCGTCGCGGGAGCGGTTTCGCTTTCGCGAGATATTAAATGGGGAATTCCGTAATGCGATTTTGATGCGGTTTGCTTAATTTTAAAATAATGGCCGTTTGCGAGTTTATATAAGAGCTTTTTTTCGTTTATAAAGTATCACTTTTAGGAAATGGTTTGAAGATTTTTAAACTCGTTATTTATTAAATTAAAGTACGAAAAATTTTCTGTAGTATGTATTTGATAAATCCTCCATAGTGAAGGAAAAATTATGGTAATTATATATGATTGCTGATTGTAAGTATGTGTAAAGATTTATAAACAAGCATGTTTTCTATTTCATACGTTTGTACTGTATTCCCGGCAAGATACATACATGCGCTTGAAAAGTAAGAACAAAAACTATAGGTTTTTTATATAAATTAATTACACAAATAAGGAATTAATTAATCTATACGTCGTTAATTACTGTGAAACGTTTATTGAATTATGTGAACTACAATAACTTTGCCTCTAATTTAAATCGTGATTTTATGACAATAACTTAAAATTCCTACTGTTTCAAGTATTTACAATATTTGTAATTTCCAGCAGCGTTATTAAAATATAATTATATAATATACACATAAATGCCAATTTTGTCAAAATTCTACTGTCGCTACACAGAAATACTTTTTTACCTGTCATATAATTACAGTAGAAAAATGGCTAATGAGCTTAAATGCTACATAGGTTTATAATATCCTATATTTAATGAGATAATAAAAGCAACATTTCATATTATTCGAAGCGTTAATAATGTTCACAATTAATTGAATATGCAAATGTTTAACTTAAATTATATGATACGCTTATTATGGAAGTACGCACTAATTTAAAGTGGTGATATTGACATTTTTGCAATACGAAAGTCAAATACCAGTGAAAAGCGAGTTCTGAATAACGTTTAACTTCTTAATGTGGGCGGAAAATTTCCCGAAGTTTCTTATGACAAAGTTTTCATTGAATACATAAGTTTATATCGTTTTCCATAGAGTATATATGTGGCTCTATTCCGACCAATTACATTCTTTTCATTACTGTTGTGTACATTGTATTCTTTGAATATTTTTTCTGACGTCATTCGAACACGTTATAAACTTTCATAATGAAGTTTAACTTTAACGTATGAGAATTGAGCAGCACAAATTGTTTACAAAATAGAAATCGTGTTCAAAATTTTTAATTACTTTTTTTAATATTTCTCATTATTAATTCTCATTTACTTGTTGTATTAAATTAAAAGCAAACAGTTTATCTACTTCAGATAACACACACAAATGTTTAATGCATTGTCAAAATTAACATTTGCATCATCCCCCGCAAGCTCTAGTAGTAAAAATAGGTATATGTGCCAGTGAATAGTGTATGTACACGCATGGAGGAAGGCAACGTCAATTAGAGTGATTGAAAGTCCGTGTCACCGTGAATGACAATTTACTTAAATGCATGGCGATAATGAATTAATGTGGATGCTTGTGATGTTTACCGCCCCGAACGCCAGGGGCTGAGATTATAGTAAATACGTATCTGATTGTCCATATTCCAGCGTAATTTGACAGCCTAATTTTTTCGTGCTTGAATAAACACGTAAAAGAAGTTATTGATTGCACAAAATCAAACATAGATTATCATATTCGAGAAACCATAATAGGAAAAATTATGTATTCTTCTCCGAAATTATTGTTAAAAAGAGAAAATAATCGTTAATAATAATATAGACAACAAAGTTAGACAGTGAATTCCAATTCAATAAAATTTATTTCATTTCCTCTTGGTTTCGTCTACACTTATTGAAAATACACATTGTTGCTTCAACCACAAACTGTATTTATAATTCTAAATTTTGTATTTATGAATTTTTTTTTATTTTGAAAACTTTATAACATCACACAAAGTTAAGTGCAAAAACAATCTTTTAGCAGGAATTAAAACTGCCTAAATAAATGCATGTAAAGGATCATTTCAACATTATAATCAGATTTTTTATTGTTTCCAATCCTATGTATAGCTAAACAGAACAAATTTCAATCTACTTCCCTTATTGAGCGTACCTCCCATCACAAAGACAAACGGAAAACGAACTCATGTTTGTCAATTTACGCGAATCAAGCGTGGCGAAGCCGCGTTAATGTACTTGCGAGAAAAAAAAACACAGAGTTTGCGTTATACCACGCGTTGTATTTGCAGTCGTGCCTCTCCGCATATACGTGCGTCATGTATCATCGGCTGGAAAAGCCGCGCAGCGTGGCGAAAATCGACATGGCGCTCGCGAACCTACACTATACCCGCCGGAAATGAAGTTCCGTGAGAAAGGCGGGGAAAAAACAAAAAAAAATTTTTTCGGGTTCGCTCTCGCTTGCTCGGCCACATTGTCGGTCAATAAAATCAAGCGCGTGCATTATTGTTATCGCGCCTCGCAATAGCCGCTCTCGTAAATAATCCCCCCGGCGTAAATTGCGAACGGCTCGAGCGCCGCGGCGCGTACGGCTGTGAAATAAATCTGCGCACTCGCGGGTAAAAAAAACTCGTTTGATTAGAATTTTCCCCGCCGATTGAAAAAAAAAACGCACGCCCGCGTAAAAAAAAACACACACATACCGAGGTTGTCCTATTTTCAGAGCGAGCGCAGGGGGCAGATTAAGTCGAGAACGTATGAACGGAGCGTCATATAAGTAAAATATCCGAACGTTATCTTTATTTTAATTGCGAGCTTTCCCCGCGAGCCCCGCGTTCGAGATTGCGCGCGAACAAACAACAGGTTGAAAAAAAGGAGGCGCTCCAGAGAGGGAGAGAGAGAGTCCGGAGATAAGATAATGTGGCGATTTATGGCTTTACGGGTTTTAGGGAAGGGGTTGGGGGCTGGCCGCGGCTTTTTTCCAACGCGCTCAGCGCACCGGCGTATATATTCGAGACATACGTAATTCAAGTTTTATTCGGAAAAATTACGGCGCCGCCGGGATTGTGATCGCGTTTTACCTCTGGTATTACCCGATATTTCAGGGCTCGTCGAGAAAAAAGGACCACAGGTCGGTCTAATGAATTTTCTCCAATTAATATCTTTATCGTTTGATTGGTAACCCTGTTTAAGTAGTTTTTCTAGACGAAAGGAAATTCTTTCTGTGTATCCCGAAGAATATTACGAGATATTTCATAGCATATTTAAACAAATTAAATAAGTGCTCAATTGTAGGTAGTGAAAATATTATACATAAGAATATTTCATGGAAAAAGTGTTGCAATGTAATTTATATAAATACAGATAGTTTTTGTATTTTTCAAATAGATTACTAGTTAGAGCCTTCGGCGTGAAAAGCAATTATCCCAAATGTAGTTCTACATACTATATTTAAAGCTCAAAGCTTTTCTTAAATAATTACTATTTTTTCAGAGAATATTAGATAAATAAAATGAACCCTTGACAAAAATTTGTCGTTAAATTTTCATCTTTACGGGATGCCTCGAAAAAGATAACATATCGTACATAAACACATATAAGTATACTTAAATTAACGTCTATATACAGTAGACTAATTTCTTGACAACAACAGCATCCGTTAACAAAGTGTGTTTTTATTTAGGAAATCGACAAAGGTCTTTCAGGGACTTAGCGAAGAAGCGATTAGAATTAACGCTTGTAGCGTTTACAAGGTAAACCTGCGACCCAGTTAATTACTTCTCGTTATAGACTTACATAATAGGATTTACAATAGTCCCTTACATTTACCGGTCGCTGCGTTCCGCGCAACTACCATTTTCGAAGTTGAGTGCTGCACTAACTATGACTAACTGTGAATGCGGTACTTGTCTCATTCGTAAACCTCTAAACCTCTATTATATTTTCGTTTATAAACTTTCATTTCATTGAACTTTTATTTGTATAATTTTCATTTTTGTATTGAAACAGATTTTACGTAAAGTTTTATAAAATGTTACTTTGGCAAAGTTCCGAGAATTTCCATCGAAACCCCTTCAAATTTACAAAGTAGACATATATATCGTACAATTCAAAGTCTATTCAACAACGCAGGGTTTTTCAATTAAAAATACAGTTACCGTAAAAGTTTATATAAAAGTTAGTACCAAAACTACTTATGTTATTAAAATGATAGGTTCTTTGTCTACTATAAAAGTTTATTTACTATAAATAATCTTTTCTTTATAATGCACCATTTTCGGAACATATTAACCCCATACAATCAAATACAAGCCTCTTGCTATAACGATATTACATCGTTTCCAACCTATATAATTAAGTCCAACTCAAAAGGATTTCCAGCACCGTGTCAAACGATTCCAACACTTTAATTACTCGACCCGCCGGGGCTTGCGTTCATCATAATCACGCGCGCGTCTTCCCTGTTTACAGCCCTAAAAACTACAAGCCGACTGCATGCGCGCAGCATAAAGCTCGCACTCGCATAATCATAAAGTACAAATGGAAATATAAAAAAGGCGCGGCTAGGCGGTATTGCACGCGCGTCAGAGAACGTGAGTTAGTCGAGGGAATAAAGAGAGCGAGATAGTAGGAGAGAGAGAGGGAGCGTTATGTGGGCGCGGAAACGTAGGATAATAAGGTGAGAGGTAGACTGCGAGAGAGAGGTAGGCGAGTGAGCGAGAGACGTGCGGCGCGGTGTGTATATAGCAGTAGATGCGAGCGCGAGGCGAACGTCCGCGTGCGGCGTACGTGACCGGAATGGGGCGTCCGCGAGGAGCGAATTACTTTGACGAACTCGTTGGTTATCGCGCACCCACGCTCCTTCCTACGACCCTCTCTCTCTCTCTCTACCCAAAGCAAGTCCCTCTCCCTCTCTCTCACGCTCGTTAGGAGTACCAACGCCTTGGCTTCCAGGCCGCCGCAGAAATGGAAACGTAATGATGAGCGAGCTCTTCTCTCTCTGCGTCTCGCTCTTTGTCTGCTCTTCAGGATATAGGTGTGAGAGAGCGGTATATATCCTTTCTGTTTTTCCCCGAGTCCTTTTTGCACACCCGCACGAAGAGAGAGGAGGGGCGAGTCGAGTAACGAGATTCATCTCAGATTCCGGGGAAACGTGAACGGAGGGTGGAGGAAAAAATTAGCCCAACGCGGAGGGGTGTGTATGTAGGGGAGAGCGCGTCTGCCAATTTCGACAAAGGATTCGGGCACGCTGCACGAGGCTATTTCGCACTTGAGCTTTGTTGCGGCTTCCGGCGTTCCTCAGCTGGGATTCCGTTCTTTCTCTGACGCTCGTGGAGTGGAGAACGTGCGTGGCTTGGTTGCCTAGTTAATATTTAATTGCGTAATGTGATTTTGGACAGGGAAAATACTTTTGAATGATTATTCTATATATACATTTTATGAAAGTTTGATGTACTTTGTTAAGATTGAGTTTTCAGTATAATAAGGAAGGAAATACTTCGTTTTATAGTTAAAATTATTTTAACGTAAAGACATGGAGTGTGATAAAATAAAACGACAATTGTTTATTTTACGTCTCAAATCTGAGTTCCGGCTTGAAACCCGGGGAGGTGATAAAAGTACTCTCTGGAAATTCGTAAGATAATCTACAAGATTCAGAGTCTCAGTTAGAGCGTTAGTGAAAGTACATAGGAAAGCCGAGGGTAATCCTGGGATACTTTTTTAAAGAAAAGAAAGTAAAGTCAAGACGAAGATAAATAGTGAGAAAAAGAGGGTAGGGGGGATCATGGCAAAGAGAAAAGAGAAGAGTGAGACATTGAGATGGTTAAAGACGTAAAAACGAGTCGAGATTTCGAAAACAATTTAGTCGGCGAATAAAAATAAAATAAACTTTTGCCGGTGTACATGACGCAGACGCACTGAAATATAATTCAATTAATACCGAATCAACCGTCGTTTTATTGCGGGGAATCGTAACGTTATTATATTGCATGAATAATTTTACTGAATGCCATAGCACGGCGTCTAACGAAACAAGCGCAACATATTCAAGAATTTGCAATTCGCCGAAAATATAGTTAACAATATCGGAATTGAATAAAGAGTGAAATTTCATCTGCAGTAGTGGCAGCCTTCCCATTTCGCGTAAAAACCCGATTCGAGATACAAAAAAAAAAAAAGAGGCGAAGCGAAATCGCTTATACTCGTGCACGGTCGGCTCTATAGGATGTAAGCTTTTAAAATATTCAGTCTCTTTATAAATTCCATTGCGAATCAATTCATCGGTTTCGAGCGAGAGAGAGAGCTGCGCGTTTCAATTTTTAAATACAAAAATCTATATCCGGTCACGATCGTAAAAGCCCTCTAATCCGCTCGCGCGCATACGCGCGTGACAAGCTCTCTCTTCCCATAATTGCCATCCTTTTAAACATTCAAAAGGCCGGAAAAAAGAATCGTATCCTCGTGCTTGGAATATTTGTCGAAAATCAAAGCACAGCTGCATCGTTGCATTATCGTTTCTTTCTTTTTTTATCCAACGACGTATATTTCGGTGGAAAATCCGGGGTGAGAAGGACCATCGCGCGGCTTTGCACAGAGTCGCCTTGGCGACGACGCACGAGCGAAGGGAGCCAGGATGTCGACCGGAAAATAACTGCCGGCGCCTCTTAAAACTTACATATTTTATGTATCACGCCGGTGTGCGCGCTCGCAGACTTCTGAATAACTTTCTCTCGTTCGCCTTGACTTTCCTTTTTCCGCTGCGCCACTATCTACGGGGTCTTCTTCGCGCATGCCGGCGCTCATTTTTTTTTCGTTGCGGTGCCACCAACGCGGAGACGTTCCACTGATTGGTACGAGATATGCAGTTCATAAGTTGGTGAAAACGAAGTAAGAAGAAGTCGACGTAATAAAGATGCTGCGGGCATAGAGTTTACTGAGTTTTCTATAGGGCTGCGGAGAACGTTGATTGAGACGTTTCACTAATTTATGAATGTTCTTTATACGCTTCTGTATATTTGTTTAAGCAAAATATTTACATTAGAGGAGTTGTTGAAGAGGTCAGTGACGGAGGTACCGGGAAACCGATGTATCTTGCCAAGTGCGAGAGCGTTTGACTGTAAATCAATGGTGCGCAAATAAATCCATTTATCATGCACTGTAGGCGATCGAACGTGTACGTTGGTTGGGTAAATTTGTTGCTATTACAGTATCCATAGGTCAAGGACTCGGTGTGACCCTTGACATTTGAGTCTTTTGTAACAATTTGTATTAGTAAAGCTGATGTTCCATATAAATAATTGATAAATTGTAAATATAATAGAAATAAAAATAAGTGTACATAATATCTATAGGACAATTTTTAAAGAAGACATTTTAATAATAAATATCGTTTATGAAGAAAATTGACTATATAAAATTTTTCATTGCCGATGTTACTAAATTTATATTTCAAAAAAGTGAAATATAAAAATATTTTATCGAACAATATTGGTAAGCGCAGCAGCTATTGTAGTTATATTTTTATTAGTCGCAGAAAAATGCTTCTAAATTTTTATTCACGAATCGACTATTTACCATTTAACTTGAATTAAATAAAAAATTTACCTTCCTTCCATTGATTAAATTTTACCGTTGAATTCGTTGCAACATGACATATACATGTAGGCTCAGTTGAATAGTCAATGTAGCATCCTCAGACTTTACCATTAGTTTTTTTATGAAAAAATTCAATCAAACAGCATCCTTCGAATAAAATCATCCGATACCCGGCCTATGTAATAACTCGGTTAACGTTTTCTGAAATTCGCTTAATTTTGATGAACATGGTGCCACTGCACGCTTATCAAACGACATTCGATCAATCGAAAAAAGTAATATTTAACGAGTGTCCCTCGAAATAGTTGAGACCAAGCTCTCCAACTACCGCGCGTTCGATTAAAAATATTTTATGCACGCGATCACTACCAACGCGAGCTCATCGGAGCTAAATATTTAGCGAGCGGGGTGGGCAGATACAGTCAACGACAAAAACGCGGCCGCAGGTATAGTTCGCCAACTTATCTCAGTGTAATCGGGCCGTAAAAAAGGGGCTGAATATATATTCCCGCGGCAGAAAAGCTTGCTTTGGTAACCGAAAAACGCGTCGTAAAGCGTCGCGCAGCAGCCTCATCGCACGCTTCCCGCTCCCGCACCCAAGAAATTGGATTTTCGAGTGCACACAGATATAACATGCAAGTGTGCGCCTCCCTACTTCGTTCACGTATATAACAGACATATATAGAGGCCTACGGATGCGTCAGCATCGCTTCTTCAAAATGAAACCGAGAGCGCGCGGGGGTGGCCCGAGAAATATAATAAAAAAGTATGCGAAGAAGGAGAGTATCTAGAGGAGCGAGGAACAAGAAGCTGAAATCACGGCGCGGATTGTTTTAGTTTCCTTTCGCGCGAATCACGCGACTCGCGCGCGCTGAAAATGGTCATTGTCGAGGGGCAGAGGAGGACGGTGACCTGGGTACCGACAATAACTGGAGAAGGAGAGAGGGACCATAACGCCGGCAACGCCGATAAAACTATGCTGCTGCTACTGTTGCTGGAGCGCGAGATGAAATGAGCTGGCAATAAAACTCGGAATGTGCCGCGATGCATATAAGTTTCCATTTGTTTCAATTTGCGTCGTACTCTCTCGCTCTCTCGCGGATATAGAACAGTGTGAGGGAGAGAAGCGAAAAAAGCGTGCGCGCGGGCTCAGCGTCGCCCAGATAGCATTCATGGACAAAAACTCATTTTGCTGATAAGAAATCGTGCGTTTAAGCTGCGCGCGCCGGTATAACTGCGGAGTACTTCCGCGACGACGACGACTCGTCCTCGTCGTTCTTTATCCCCGCTTTTTTGTTCGTTGGCGGAGAGAGAGAGGAGAGGAGATTACGAGGGAGAAAGAGAGAGAGGGTTCAAATTAGTGATGCTGAACTGATTTGATAAAGCGCTGCCGCCGCTGCCGTGGTCGTGCCGTATAGCGAAGGAACGATGAAGAGCCGAGCGAGAAGCGGCGTTACTTCTGTGGCTTTTATGAGATGGAGATTTCTCGCGCCGCATTGACGCGAGTGGAAAGAGAGAGAGAGTGGGAGGAAGCGCAGTTTTGCACTGAAGCTGCGGGCTTCTTGACTTATTTAAATTTCGCGCCGCTGCGCGGCTATACTCTGTCGCGCGTTCGTTGTTTGCACGTTTGATAATTTTATCGCGCGAGTCTCGGTTAAAGTTTGGAGTTCGAGAAGTAGAGCTTTGACGGGGCGGAGAAACGTTCGTGCATGTATACTTAATAAAATGTTGATTTAAACACGTATGTTGAACTTTTGGTGGGTACGATTTTTAGTATAATAGTTGATCAAAGTATATTAACACTATAATCGAGGTTTAATTAGGAGTATTATTTGATTATTATGCATTCATCACAGTTAGATGAGGTTTCAAGTTAACCTTGACAATATCAAAAGCGTATTATAAAAAAACGTTAATTAACCGAGAGCTGATGAGATTATGAATTTTTCAAAGGCTTAAACATTACCGTCTTAACTCGCGCTGAAATTTTAATCGCTTTTATTTTAGGATCACGTCAGATTATCTTCGCTAAATGAAATTATAAGCCTGGTCCCGCGGTTTTCACTTTGAATGAAGGATTAAAATTATCAGCCGATTGATTCTGCCAATCGTTGCTGGCGTAAAGTTTGCTAATCGTCCGCTCCCTCAAGGCTCGAGGCTTAATCATACACCTATCTACCCATCTGTCATGATAATCGAAATGAAAATCGTAATAAATAGTTTCAACGGAAAATTATCAATCTAGCCGTTCCCATTGCAGCGCGCACAGAAAAGTTTTTGCGCAGCAGCCGGATAAAACGCGAAATATAACGACGATGCGGAAACGTTAAATCTAAAAAGTTTTCGGGACAATCGTATATAGAGAGAACCTGGCAAAAACGTTTTTCGGATGACATAAATTTCTTCTCAGCGCAGGGGCCTGTATTACATTAACGAGCTCGTGGCAAGATATCGCGGGGAAAGGGTTTTGGTATTTTTTGCTTTGCTGAATTCGGGATAAAAAGCCGGAGCCGTGAAGGAAAAGTGGGTCGTGCCCGAGATTGGCAAGACAACTAATATCCAAGTCTCTTCATGATTGCGCGCCGGAAAATTTTCTGATTATTTCTGTGGCTCTAGGCATCATTCTAATTTCTCCCGGAAACTAAGTTTAAAGTCTGCGATTTGGGTCTAATAATACAGCTAAAACGGATAATAGCGAGCGTACAATACAATTTATTGATATGACTCGGCGTTTCTACATAAAACGGCTTTGAATTGATAATCGATACAGTACCTACTTTTCACTTTTCCGAATGAAACAAAGTTTTGCATGAAGGAGCAAAGTCTTTAAAAGGTTAATGACTTCGTCGAGTGTCTCGGATTAAACTTGAAATATTTTCTATAATGAGCTTAGTGGTCAATGGCATTCAATTTTCCTGAAACCAGGTTAAAAGTGATAATAAAAGATGTTATATTATTAATTAATATCAAAATTGAGACTCGCAATGCTGTTACTTATTTGTTAAAGAAAAAAAAACACGTGAAATATACGTATATAATAATTAACTTTTATTTCTCATTTGTACCAGCGTAACCTAAAAGAACAGGTGTACTATAAATTATTTTTCAAATAATTTATATATTTTAATTAATTAAAAACTTTTTCTATTAACGAATATATCGTCGACATATTTTACACAAAAATTCAGGTACAGAAATATTGCAAAAGTGCAGTTAGTATGTAACGAATTTAATATAATTTTCACCACGCTCCGAGATATTGAAGAAATTACATATATTGGTCCCAATTACACAGAAATTTGATAAAATTGGAAATTCCAATAAGCGTCCTCATTGTATTATCCACCACGTATTATATACAATCGTCAACCCATCCCCAATAAATTTTTCAAAATCCCATTATCCATGCAGACAGCACTAAAAATTCCTTGTTTATCGCTCACATCCTATATTTCCTACATAGCGACGAGCCGCTGAAAAACGCAATCTCCTCGATCCGCGCACCAGCTATATACACCCCCACATCACACAGCTGCACTCCCGGAATTTCACACCGCGAATAAATTACACATCCACCTCCCTCCACAGATGACCGCTCGTCGCGTGGACCGCGAAAATTCTCGCACAGCGCTCGAAATTGATACTAACTTATACAGGAAATGCCCCGGCTAAGAATCCATAAGTTCCATCCTCCCACCTACTGCTCCCCGCGTCTTTGGAATTTCGAAATTGAATGCCGATATTATTCGATTCGAGAGAGAGAGAGCGCGCTCGCTCGCCAGGTCCAATTGAGAAATTCCAGCGTTCACCGCGCGCGGATGATCTCGCGGAATATCGCGTGCACGTAGGTACGCGGCCCGTGGCGGCCGCTGTACTCTCTCTCGTCCCCTCGGTCTGCTTCATATAAGAGAGAGGGAGCGGCCGATCATCTACGGCGACGAGGGGGACGACCTCCTTCGGGATTTTATTTTGCCCCATTACCTCTATACGTCGGGGCGGCGGCGGTGGTTCGCGGTTCTGCGGCCTGCTGACGTCACGATCGCCCGGCCGCCGAAAGCCAGCAGCGAGTTGCACATTTTGCACTTTTCTCTCTCTCTCTCTCTCAGAGCCGACGACCCCGAGACTTGGCTCGACTCGATTTCGTTCGTTCGTACTCTCGCACTCGTTCTCTTTCTCGCTGGCGAGCTTTGTCTCTCTCTCCCTTTCTCTCTCGCTTTGTTCGGACGCGTTCTTTTTCGGCGCGGCGACGTCTCGTTTATAGAGGACGATTCCTATACTACCTAAGGATATTGTTACAGGGGCGTTTGAAATTTTTACTGCTTAAATAATCATTGTGTCGGACCGTTTTCACGGCTGCGCTGCGGTCTAAATATTCCCCGGCGCAGCGCGAATAAAAGAGAGCGAGAGAGAGAATCGTATAATGTTCGTAATGGGATTCGTTAAATTTAATTTTAATTGTAGCGTGAGAGCGCGGCGACGGTGGGGCTCGCGGTTATTTTGTTTTTGTTGACTGCCCGCGCGATTAATTCGCCCGAGTTTTGTGCTTAATATGCTGCGGCTGCTGCTGCTTTATGTGTGTTTAACGATACTTTATAATTTTGTATAATACGGTTATATAGAATGCCAATTTATGTTTGTTAATTGAAATCAGTTGATTGTAAATTGAGGAGATTAATGTAAGCGTATGATTGTCAGTGTTTGAATGACGATAAATATCATTTCAATGGGTATGCGTATGTTCTTTCGCAATTATTGAGTTTACGAAAAAAGTAATATTCTATAAATTTTAAAAACTAAATAATGATTCATCGACAGATTCGAATGAAAAGTTATTTTCTTTTTAATTATGTGCAAACAACATGAAAGATAGTTTAAAAATACTATAGTAGTATGAGTATTGTGTGTAATCGTTATTTTTGCTTAACAAACGGAAAAACTGCTGACATCGCGGTTTTTCCATCTATTACTTTAACTGAATTAAAGAAGATAACCTCTTAAAGGCAAAACTGTGAATGACGATGATACGTAAACAAAAAATGTAATTTTGATAAGATAAAACTAGAGAAGGGGTACTACGAAAGCAAAACATGCTTATCAATGTAGAAGATACAGTATTTATGAACATGAGAAAGTGTAAGATGCGTAGAATGTGTTGTGCTTTTGAATAAGAATGAGTTAAAGTGAACCTGTTAAGATCCAAGATGAATTTGTTCGCACTGCTTCTCGTGGCTCTAACAGCTCTCATTCATGTACAAAGTAAGTGATTATTCGTAGTTAAAGAAAGAAAAATTATAGGAAGTTGTGATAAAATAAGCGAAACACTCAAAAAACAATTACTTTTACGTCATCAATCATCGATGTATCGTTAAACTCATTTCTTACAAGTATTATATAAAAATAGCTTATTATTTATTGGTATAAATCGTGATTGAAATGCTGTTAATAACAGTATCAGTAACTCAATTAACGTCATTTCAATACCTTTGTTGCTCATTTATAAGTATCTGGAAAGTAATCAAAGAATAATTAAAATTATCATTTGAGTTTTTCATTATATCATGTCTCCGAAGAAACAGATAATTCGAAAGAAAATAAATAAGCTTCTTTTTATACACACTTGGAAACTTCAAACACTGATTGAACGGTCACAGAGAGACGTTGCGTCACAGAGAATTCCAAAGCGACATATTTGTTTGTTTATTCGAGAAATAAAGTGGAACGAAACACTCAACTGTATTAACGATTTCGCGAATTTCGCTATTTCTACCTCCCGTAGACATTCGCTACTCCATTACGTAAACTAACCATTACCAAGGCGTATATACCCAGGCTTCCATTAGCGCCAAAAAGAAGCAGTAGAAGAAATACTGAAATTAGAATTAAACACGTATAATCAAGGCAGAAAAGTGGCAGTGCGCGCGCGCGTGCAAACAACCGGAATTTTTCGCCGAACGTCCTCTCGACATGCACGATCGCATTTTAAACCGACCGGGAGTATATATACGCGCGCATCTCTTCTCTCGCACACACAGTATATGCCGCGGTGAAAAGTGCTCCAAAAGAAAAAGGAAAAACATCGCGGCGAAGTCTGCATCGCGCACTTTCCATCGTCACGAGAGACCATGCGCTCGCAACAAAAAAAGAATCGAGCGAAAGAGAAAAGAGGCGAGGCCAGTAATAGTAGCGCGCGCGGTCCTATACAGCCCTCCCCGGTGTAACAATTGGAAATATACGAAGAGAAAAAAGAGCGACGCGCCGGTGCGCGCAAAATCCATGCGCGCGCATTCTAAATATCCCCAGCCACCATCATATCCATTTGTCACAATTTAAAGCCGATATAAAAGTGCGGAAGGGATATCCGCAAGCCGCGTGCGGGAGGTAAAAACCGGCGCTAAAAAAACGAGGTGTATAGGAGAGAAAACGAAGAGAGAAGAGGGGAGAGGAAAAAAGGGAAAGGCAAGAGCATAGCTTTGCCATTCGAGCGAATAAACTATTATCTGCAGCAGCGGACGAGTCGTGCCTCCGTGCGCGAAAGTATAACGAAACCGCGTGCGCGGCCAGCGTCGGTGTTAACCGTAATGCACGAGAGAGAGAGAGAAAGAGAGAGCCGCGGCCGCTATAGTAGAGGATTAAATGGAGGGCGGGTAAAAGCGCCTGCAGGTGAAAATCTCCTTTGCCCGCGCGCCTGGAAGGTATTTACCTCCCTTTCTCTCTCCCTCTCGTGTTTTTCTCTCCTCCCACGCTCCAGTGGCTATGTCTGGGTATATACCTACGGGAGCACACGCGGACGACGACAGATGCAATCCTACGGCGGCTGTATCCTGTTTTCGCAACGACGATGTGGATGGCATCCCGCGGGCTGTGCATATACACGGGAGCTTTCGCGCCAAGCGACTCGCGACGAGACGGAAAGCCAGACGAGCTCTTGATCTCGGCTAATGTGAAGGATTTCGCAATTAGATATAGGTTAACGCGATTTCGGATGATTTTGTTTTTGCAGCGAGTTTGCGGTTTGCTGTCCTGGATTTAGATTGGGAGTGAGAATTAAAGGCAGTCCCGACGCAAGGTTAGACGAAATAAAAAGTTTAGGGGCAAATTATTTTTTATGCGCAGATGTTTTTGTACGATTAACTAATTGCTTTTTAGTAATATTTTAGCAATGGTATAAATAATATTATGAAAAATTAATAATACAATTGTAGGACGATGCGGGATATTCAAGTGAGGGCATAGTCACTTTCAAAATACGACTGGATACTTTAAGATTTATTGAGACTTTCTAATATTCACAGTCTACATAGAACAAGCGCACATCTTTATTTAACGCTCGTCTCATGTTCTGTTTTATGTATCGTTCTGATTCTCTATTGTTATAATATACTTTTTTAACCACCTGGCAATCTTATAATTCGGATGTATAACAAAAATTGAAAAAATAAATATCATGAAAGTTAAGAGAAACTGTATGAATTATGTATAAACATCATAATTTGCAATTGAAGAGAATAAAAAAAGCTGCCTTTTTCTTTAAAAGGTATTTTTTATGCTAGTCTATAGTAATTCTAATAATGACTATTAAGACATGATTAAAATCCATATAAATAATGCTTTTAAATAGTAAGCAGTGCCCTTATCGCTGGGAATAATTACGCATTTTAATGAATAATCACTATGATCCTATATAAAAAAGAGATGGCCATAAAATTGTCACCTCTAATGATTGTGATTGGTCGATTTGAAATGTGAATGTAAAATTTGATTGGCCCACGATACGGCGCGCGTAGCGCGTATTGACATTTCTAGTGTTTTAAATATGGAAAAATATATTTTACATATAAACTTTTTCATATTTAAAATGTATCTACTTAACATTGTATAAATTATGCTGTAGAATCGTGTATTACCATAACAAAATAACATTTATCTCGTGTAGATAGTACGGGCTGATTATTTTAAAGCATTCAACTTCATTTGATTATAATCTGGCTTAAAGCCCAAGTTGCAAGGGGCATGATTCGTGTGTACATTACTAACAATATTTTTACAAACTCGATATTAAATGAATTATAAAATCTGTTGGTAAAATTGAAAGAGCAGAAAATTTCTCCGAGGAACATTATATTTAATTTCGTAGAAAATTTCATGTAACGTGAACTATGTGAAATTCAAAGTCGACCTCTGTACTTCATTAAATAAAGAATTTAATGCAGAATATTTCACTGAGCATACTTCATCTTCTTCAAAGCTTCGTGCGCGTATATTTTACTCAACTTTATTTACAGATCCTACTTATTTTACTAATTAATTTTTTCCAACAAATCAGAAACAAAAATACTCTGCAAATTCTTCCCCCTTTTTAACAATAAAAGTAATTAAAACGAATAAATAACAATTAACATCCCATACGCCAAACCACTTGAATCGTCCACAAACGCCTTTTCGCCTTTTTTTCACACACAGCCACACTCTCAATTCCAACGAGCGGAAGCAGCCGTGTGTGGTGCGCGCGTGTAGAGAGATAAACACGCGCAGGCGGTCTGTCCGTGCGGGATTTTCATAAAAGCTCGCGCGTGCGCATATATATATACGCAAAAATCCCGGCGCGCGCGCGCTTATGTGTCGCCCGCTCGCTCGCTCGCGCGAATCCCTCGCCCACTATCACGAGCCGCGATTGCCTCGTTTTAGCTCTCTTTGGCTGCCGCGCGAGTGCAGCGCGTATAATATAATTATAATTTCTCGGGGCCGCTGCGGGACACGGCGTGCGCTCAAGCGCTTGCCGCTCGTTTGCTTTAGTGTCCCGCACGTTTGTCCCCGTTTTATTAACGCGTAGAGTGTGGGAGAGAGAGGGAGAAGGGGGCACAGTTTTCTCGGGCCATTTGTAATTCGGATTTTCTTTGTAATAACGTGGAAATTCAAATTGCAAATTTCGTTAATTGCACGAGTTTTCGAGAATCACCTATGTGTTCGTATTATGCAGATGTGACGGTGGCGCGTAGGATTGATTTTTTCATTATTATATGGCGACATAATGGTTTGATTGTTTTTTAGGTAAATTTTATCTTGTAGAATCATTTGCTAAATGTATTTTAAAGTGTTTCGAAATTGTACGTTAGAATGGGGCTTTGTTTTTACATTGAAATGATAAGTATTTGTGTGTTTTCATATTATGTTAGATGAACTCGCGAATATACATCCCACTTGGGCAAACTTTAGCGAAGTTTGAGTAAATACAATTTAAATCTGCTACGAAGTACAAGGTTGTCTAATAAAATATAATTCGTATACTTGTGTTTATGGGTTTGAAAAGATTTAAAATGCATAGTTCCTAAAAGATTAACTGCTGTTGAGTGATATAAAGAAATCTGAAAAATTATTATTAATACTGAAAAAGGTGTATACATTATTTACGTTGTTAAAAATGATTTCACGCACTTCCTACATTCTACTACGCTATTGAACATTTCTGGCCATTAAAAATAAATTTCAATTTTATAGATAATTGATGCAACAAAGAATACATAAAAAATTTGCATTTTAAGTATTAATTCCTCTCATACGTGCATGAAAAAAATTTAATTAAAGAACTATGTTACGGATTATCGTAGCGGTGTACTTTCTCCGTGCAACATTCTTTCAACGCAGATCAATATCCATTACCTTAATTAAAGAATCTCTCGTTAATTATTACACGCGGTTCTGTTTGTGATGGATATATTCATCCGATTATCTGCAATATCCGGCCTTGCATAAGTAAAATCCTGCTCGTCCATATCTAATAAATCATGCACTTTGTCAGATATTCTCTTCGACTTCGGTCAATTTTATCCCTTTTTTCAACCACAACCATAGAATCTTTATCCCCACGGTCAGAGATATTTTTAATTGGAATAAATCATAAAAGCATAAAGCCCCCACGTAAGTTATTTTTATACCTATACGCATCCATCACAAATGCGCGAAGAAAAAAAGTCCATCACTGGCAAAGAACCCTCTTCGAGCCGAAAAAGCGATACGCAACTTCCCAATCTTTCTCTCCCTCTCTCCATCATAAAGGACTCAAAAAGCGACGACGCTGATAGAGAAGTACAGCAGCAGCACATAACCGCTCGCAGCGCGAAAAAAGACAACAACAAAGCGCGCGCATCGAATCGTCCTACCGATGCTTTCCTTCCATTAAAGAACTCATCGCGCGCGCCAGGCTCATCCACATCCTCGACGTTGTCGTAGTCGTTGCCTCGTCGTCGCGTGTGCCTATCAAACGCCGGTCTACCTATGCCTCTCCCTCGCGTCGCGTCATCAGCCTCGCGGGCGAAAAGAGATCCTGCACTGTGCGGTTATCTCGCATCCGGTACTCTCTCTCTCTCACTCCGCGAAACGGCTATGCGCGCGCGGGTGTTTCATTAAAAGCGCGCCAACGGCTTCGCTCTCCCTTCCTCCCCCGTCGCCATACGTGACAATGTGTCGGGGGGTGGGAGGGCGGAAAACGCGAGTGGAAGAGAGAGAGAGAGAGAGAGGGAGAGCGACGAGATAAACAGGCGCGCAGATGGGCTTCGCGTTTCAATTCGCGCGGAGATAGTGACGTCAGCGTCGCTTTAACCCAGGAGTAGTGTAGTGTGTTGTATGTGCCCTGTTTCTCCCCGTGGTTCTCTCTATATATGTGTGGTAGACGCGTGCATGCGCGAGCGCAACGATCGTCAAGGGGGACGAAATCCCGTGTGTTGTCGATGCGCGCCAGCACGTATACGCGTGTGTCTATGGTATCGTGGAATGTGCGTTTTTTGCGGGTTACGCTGAGCTTTTTTTCCCGTTTTGGCGTAGTTCGTGGCGATAAGTACGGTTGAGCGAAGTTGCCAAGTGCACAGTAAAAAAGATTTTCAGTTTGATGGTGTACCGAATTAAAAATCTGCCATTCTCTCTTCGTTATCTTTAGTCTTCTTTTTTTTGGCAGTACGCGTATATTTCTATGGTGCAAGACTGGGAAAAGGGAAGCGCAAAGTGAATTCTCTTATCTTAAGCAGCTGGTCCGTAGTAAATTAAGCCAGTGGAGTTAATTAAAGCGGACTTTATTTCGAAATTAGAAAAAGCAGGTTTCATTGTGTTGAATTGAAAAATTGATGTTAAAGGGAATTTTTGAATTTGTGTAGTATTTAACAAAAAGGATAAGATTGAATAAATATTGTTTAAGAGCAAGAAAGACTCACTCTGTCTTATTGATGTTCGTCACTTGTATTTCTAATACTCGATATCGGGTCACAGGAATATCTCATTTTGAACGTCACATCTAATGAAATTATTTCATTACTTATCACAGGATGAAGCAATTTATTATATATATGACATGATGACATCCATCACAAAATTTTAAGTTAAATATACATAATTCATTAATAAATGCATAACATTACAGCTAGATGGCTTTTGTTTATTTGTCAGATTAAGTCATTAGATTATTAACAATTACTTCCATAATATTGCTAGCACTTGATCAACGACCCAGATAATTATAAATGTTTAGAAACAGCTGTATAATATTTCCCATCCAAAATTTCAATTCAACCCCTATTACCATTATACTTAATCCTATACTACAAATTATTTTTTCATTATTGAACCTCAACGTAATTCCCCGGCAAATTTTCCTGCCATCCTGCACTATATACATGATTAATTTCGATGTATTACGTTATACAGCGCAGCAGCGCGGTGATGTAAGGGCGATCAAGCGCGACACAAACGACGTTCATTTTCGTTTTAAGCCCAGTTGGCAATATAAACTCGAAACGACAACTCGCGCGCGCGCCTGGCTGCGTCACAGCACAGCGGTTGGAAGGGTAAAAGAGGGAGAGGGAGCGATTCGAGCGACGAGTAAAACCCGCGGGTTAAAGCAGTGCTTCGCATTTCTGGAATGCCTCGCGCGCAAACATCCCCGGAACGCTGCACGCGCGCCGAGATTTTTCTGAAGAATTCATAGCCCCGAGGCTTTGCGTGAAACGTTCATATGTGTATAGACACGTGTGCGTGTGCATGTATAGGTATATAAGTATATCCTGCCGACGGCAAAGGCGGCAACGACGACGGAGCAACGAAAATTTCGAAGGAAATAATAAATACGAAATTTCGCGTATATGTTTGCTCGTGGAAATAAGCGGAAAGCGCTTAAAAATTTTACAGGCAAATATCGCCTCATTTTCGCTCTCGTTGGCGCCCATGCGATTTTTTTCCACTCGTCGATTCGGAAGAAAAAACGCCGGCCACGAGAGAGTGAAGGAAGGGTCTATATATATATACGCACACAGGCACATACACACACGTGGGTGTACTTGGAATTTTCCAACACGCGTAGTGCGCACACACAGAGTTGATAGCGGGCGTTTTATAGCAGTTTCGAAAAGGCGCTGTAAAATTTACAGCACTTTCCGGCGGAAATTTTGCCCGGCCGAGTCGCGCAATACGCCGCCGGTTGAATTTAATATAAAGTAAACTCTTCAATAAAGCAAACTCACCGTAATTTTATTACCGAATACCATCATGTTCTGCGGGGAGGTTTTTGTACGCGGGAGGGCAAAAAATAACCCGGCATACTTGCATACTTTATAACCCGCGAATTTCCCAATTACACCGTGTAATGAAGAAGATGAGATGGACGGCGCGTGTCTATAGCTATTTTTAATTTTACTGGAAAAATCCAGTTTTTACGAAACAACGAGAAGTAGACTTCACCGTCGATAGAGTGAACCAACCGCACAGTAGTTTTTGCGGGGTTATATATAGTACTACCCTCGATCAACGCGAACAAAGCAAGCGATCAAATAACCGCCCGCATATTATGATACCGGTGAGTAAAGTGAGAGAGAGCGAGACGTAGTGCATCGATAACTCGGGGGAGAGGAAAAAGCTCGACAGAGAGGGAAAGCGATAACGTCTGACTCGTAAACAAGTGCGCGGCAGCTATATAGACGGTAAAAGAGGAGCTGATGGAGATGTTCGCGGAAAAATTGATGCGGGAGAAGACGGAAAAAGTATATATACAGGCAGAGGCAAAATATGTGCTGTTGAAAGAAGTGTCGCGTGATTAGTTGAGTAGATGGAATACATAACGCGGCCACGACAAACGGAAGGTAGATTGAAAGAGCTGTGATCTACAGAGAAGGAATCTACGATGTTTTTCGGTTTCTTTGAGTGAAGAATAACGTTTTTCCTTTTTCTTCTTATATAATGCAAGAGGAAAGAGTATAAATTATACTAAGAATTTCGTATAGAGATAAGTTTATTCACGGCTGATGAAAAAAGAGCGAGAAAAAGTTTCCTTTTTTTTATGTGTACTTATATAAGTTACGAGGAAACCATCGTCCATGAATCATTTTGCGGCGCGACAATAAAACGAAAGGCTCGTAATCCGGAAATCGAGGGTCCGCGCGTTACACACCACGGGGCGAAGGTCTTTTAAAATTGTGAAATATTGCAGAGTTACTCCCTGGTAAGGTGGAGAGGAAGAAAAAAAAACGTCGTAATAACTTTCAATATACGATACTATTACAATAGCCGAGCGCGTGCGGACCGTAAATAAAGCTCCATTACGAACTTTATTTCATTACGCCAAAGTAGACCAATTAAGCGTAATCGGTAATTAGCGATACTTCGCCGCGTGTAATATCATTGCGCGTAATCAATGAAGCCGATTGATTTTATCATTATACTTTTTTTTATCTTGTAACAAAATAAAACAAACCACCAATTTCCAGCTCCATTGTAAATTCTGTTTCGTCAAAAAGTAACTAACACGTTCGGGGGGGGGGGGGGCAAACTGCGAACTGCTAGAAAAAATATCGCAAACTACCCGTTTTTCAAGGACTATCAACTGCATAGAGCAACGACCGCAGGCCCGTTAAATTCGTAAACAAATCGATTTTACCAGCGCGTCGACGGACGGACAGACAGACGTATAGAGCCAGGGGCTGCACCACCACCCAAAAAAAAAAACGCCGAAGAAGCACGCTGCGTTCGCGCAAATTATTTCCAACCGTGTGTGAAAAGAGATACTATACAGGCGCGAAAAAGAGATATAGATACAGACGTTCGCTCGATGAAAAGGGCGCGCCGATATATATATATACAGCGTGTACTCGCACGAGCGCGCACTATACAGTCGCACGCGTGCGCGCGAAATCACAAGCCCAAAAAGTGAAGAATCGCACTGCCGGCGGGTGTAAACGCGAGGCGAATTCGCGGCTCGTTGCACTGCACTCGTCGTCGTTGGTGGTTTGCGCCGTATCCCACACATACAGATATATACATCCCCGAAACTACTTCCCCACATACGCGTACTTGGCGAAAGGGGGAAGAGAGAGAGGGAGACGAAGAATGGAAATTCCGCCGCGAAGCGTCATAAGCGCGACTGACGGATTGGAGACGGCGAGGAGGGAGCTAACGTCCGGGTCACGCAGTAAGGTTACACAGTAGTGTGTCAAACAAGGAGCTACGAATTGCCGAGGAAATAGGACGATGAAGACATTGTGTATATGCGCGCTCTACCTTCTACACGCGTCTTCGACAATTACCTTCTCTCTACGTGTGTGTGTATACGTATCCGTCCCGTCTATTTCTTTCTTCCTTTCCTGCGCGCCGGGCGCATGCGAGGCGCGTGCACGACGGTTGTTGTGTCTCACTCGCTCTCGTTCTCCTATCGTTCTCTTTCTCTCCCGTTCTGCTTTCTCAGCCGCGGGAGCGCCGCGAGTAATTTAATTTCCTCCTCGTGATTTAATTGTTTCATGAGAGAATAAGGGATGTTTCACTTGCACACGACTATTCAATGGATTTCACCCGACGACGTCTCTGCCCGTTTGTGTCTCTATTCCTTTTCTCTTTGTCCCTTTCGTTTCCTCGTTCTCCTCTCTTTCACGCAAGCAAGGGGATGTTTTTTTTCTGCAAGGGCGCTTTTACATCAAATCGTACGAGCGCGTTTGTTCGCTTTGAATTGGCGCGATTTGTCAGCGATAATGGTTTTAATGAATTGCTGAAATATTACGTCCGCTTAGCGCGAGCTCGTGGGGTGTTAGCACTTGCCGTGTGTCCGGTATTTATTGTGATAACGTGCGAGCGTCGACGAAGCGATTAGTCTTTACGTTGTTTGAGTGTGCTGCGTTGTTTGCGCTGCAAAAGGGTTCTGGAATTTGTGCGAATAAATGCGTTTACTTGAACAAACATGTATACGCTTTTGAATTGTTTTGTATAATATGGTTGGAAAACAATTCCATGCCTTTTAGCTTTAAAAGTTACGTTGAATTATTTCATTATATGTGTACGTAAATTGATAACATTTTTGCTAATATAAAAAACAATCGAGAGTAATTTTATTAATTAAAATTTTTGTTCTTTGTTTCAGGTAAGCGATATTTTATAGCATTTAATTAGTCAGAAGTTTTATGTGAGTATTATACATATTTACGTTATTATATACGGGTTGATAATAAAGCTGATGTTTTCGTTTATTAATATTTTACAATTTCTTATAAATCACGTTTATTATTTACACAACCGAAGTCTCTACAATAACGTAAGGTATAATATAAAAAGGGTCTTTTATTCGATGAGTCAATAGATATAAGTAGATATACATTCCAGGCATACTTGGACGTGACTTCGGTGAATCTCAATGTTTTCATACAATACAATCTGCTTATTTATTTTCTAATTTCGTATACTTTTCTTTTGGGGATACGATAAAAATTTATTCAACAACCTTATTCTGTAATAAACCAAATCTTATTTCAAATTTCACTTATGACCTGGTTTATCATATACTTATTTAACTGTTTTACTTTTTTTTTATAAGTTATTATTGTATAGTTACACTGCAGTAGCACCAGCGTAATTTATTTTACCTACATTAATAAATGAAGTTACGATACGGGAGTCTTTAAAATTTACCATTTTACACGCTCCTTTAGATAATCTTGCCGCGAAATATTACAAGCAGTGTATAGCACGCACGAAGGTGGTTGTGCACCTACTTATATACCCACGGGTCTTCTGGTTTAACGTTCATTGTAATATTCGATATTACGCCGGTACAAGAGTGTTGGTAACATTATAGTGTAAGATTAGAAAAAAACGGTATTAGTTATAGTGTATACATTCATTTAGCGGTTTATAAGTAAAATTTATTTTTGACTTGTAAAAATTATTAATCATAGTATAAACATACGTTTTGATATACATTTCTCTTTGTTTACACTTGTGAACAAACTAATAACAAAGCAATTCAATACCGAAGAAATCAAACTATTATATAAAGAACGCCACAAACGTTGATAGAAAAAAAGAAATTATTAGAAAACCCAACACACGTAACACCTGAACAAGAAAGAGCCGTCACCCACCCAATACGTAAGAAGCGAATTCTATAGCATCGATAACAGACATCCCCACTCCCTCTTTTTCTCAGCCATGAAAGCCAAGTTCGGCCCGCGAGCACAGCCAAGAAAGCCATGGCCTCTCAGCAAAAGTCTCTCCGCCTCACACGTGCGCTGCAGGGTGTTATACGCGTGCGAAAACCGCGGAAACCCCATGAATGCGCTTCCGTTCTCCGTGGCGCTCTACAGTGGTATCCCTTTGACGCGGCCACTCGCTCTCTTTTCTTTCCCTCTCGCGGCAACCTTTCGGTCGAAAGAAAGCACCGCACCGCTAAGAATCGAGAGAGTAGGAACGGAATCGGCCAAGTTGCAGACGCTCGCGTGTGTGAGTGAGAAAGAGGATGAAAGGCGCACAAAGGATTACGAAGGCGAAAAACACCCGCTACCAAAAGGCTGCATGTGTGTGTGTGTGTGTACAGGTCGGACTCTGTACGCAGCAAAAAGCGGCCGCGAGTTCGGCCACACACGGCCAAACAACAACGCACGGCAGCGGGCCGGTATATAGTCGAAAGGGCCTTTACACACACCCGCACGCGAGGGGACGCGCATTCGGCAGGCGCAACAAAACTCGACAGTCGCCGCATGCGCAGCAAAAAAAATACGAGTAAAAGTCGAGAGGCCGCGCGTGCGGGGACAGCTTCGTTCGTATATATAGGGAAAGAGAGATACACGTCGCGTGCGAAAATCCCGGCGACGGGGCGTGAAAAAGCCGCGGAAAACAGCGACAAGTGGGCTTCTGCACGTGCGAAAAAATTGTATACGGTGCGTGTCTGTGTGAGTGTACCGCGGTTACGTAACGAAGCGCAACGCCGCGCGGCGCTAATATAGTGCGCGCTCGGTTGAAGAGCGCTCGTGGGATTCGCTCCTCATGGGCGGGGGAGGCGTTTATCCGTGTTAAAAAACAGGGGTGAACGCGAGGCGCGAGAATTAAAATAAACGAATGGAGGGGTGAGGAGAAATGTCCCGGCGAGACCTGTTTGAGTCAACTCGCAAATTGAAAGCGCGCCGGACCGCCTACCGGCTTCCTTTTATTTTTCTCGTTTTTTCCCTCCTCCACCTTGTCCCATCGGCGTAGCCTCTCTCTATAGCGAGAGCTCTGTTTTCCTCGTTTTTACGCTTGCACTTCGTCCCCTTTCATCTTTGCCGCGCCGCCGCTCGTTTTTAAGCGAGTCGACCGGTCTTTTTCGCACTTGCGCCGCCTCGCTGTTTTTTTCCCTCTTTTGCGTGCTCCCGAGTGCCTCGAGTTGTCGTCGTCGCTGTCGTCGCACTACTGGGAGTCTTTGTTGTTGATCGGCGCGCCATCGGAGCGGTATAAGATTTCCTTGCGTAATGCGGAAATTGTGAGTATTTTTATAGTAGCAAGCACACGCGAATGGGGACGGTAAACAAATGATGTTGCTTCTTTCATTTTCCATTATGTGCAGGGTACTTTATATGAAATTCATGGACGCATCGGTAATGAGAAACCGTGCAAAGAAAAGGTTTTTTTTTTTTTTAATATGATAATTGAAATAAAACTATAACTGGCAATTTAAAACGTTAATTTAATTATAACATTTTTCAGTCATATTTGAATACTCATTCCTGGAAAAAAAGGAATCGAATATTGCTAGATTATATTTTACACAATTTTTTACCTTTCTCTTTTAATATTCGACAAATAATTCACTGTAAAAAGATTTAATCAACGTGATTCAAAGAATTAATTCGCATGAAAAATACAAATTACTTTTAGAGTGCTGCAACGTTCTTTTTGTATCAAAATTCGTTACGTTAAAGTCTCACATAATACATATTGAATAGTAAAAGTTATGCCTCGTTTTGAATTATTGAAGAAGATATATTTGGATCCTGATAAATGATAGATGATAAAGTATTTTTTAATTACATAAGAAAATTCATAACCATCTTTCATCTTGTATTATTTTCAAATTTTTTAAAAACCTCAGAATTGATCAGCGATTTCATCGACTTGGTCTTGCAAAGTTTTTTTTCATTTGCAGTCGATACTCGACCCGAATCCAAACACTTCAACGTCTGCTTCATTTTTAATTTCGCATAAAAGCGCGCGCGTTTCGGGAAAAACCACCGAAATATTACATTTTTTTTACAGGTCCTCCTTTCATTCCCCGTCAAAATTCAAATTCGATACTCGTTCTCTATTAATTTGGAACCTATTGAATTTCAATTTCCAATAAAACCACTCCAATTCCCAAAATATCATGTACAACATTCATTCAGCACCCCCTACCTACCACACATAATATACATTTCGTACGTACGCCTCGTCACAATCGTCGTGTCATGTCCGAGAAAGAAAAAAGCCGACCCGAGACGAGAAATTTTGTTCCACTTCACGAAAACATCTGAAACCTCTTCTTTCTCCCTCTCTCTCTTCGTCTTATAGCAATCTCACAAAGAGTTCTGGACTATTTTCGCGCCCACGCACGTACGGTTACAAACTCGTCTCGCCATTAGCTTGAATTTTTGTCCCGCCCCCTTCTCGAATATACCCGCAATAGCCACACACACACACACTTACGGGGTCATTGAAAAATCCGGCCACGAAATCGTCGATGCACGCCCACGCGTTTCTTGCCATTCAAGTATATACACTCTCGGAGCGATTCTACTGGATCCGCATGTGTATGTGTGCACGGCTATATGTATAGAAGTGTACGCGGGTAGGGAGAGAGAAAAAGTCCTCGATCACGGGCGAAAGGGTGTATAAGCGTACGACAAGCTGAAAGACCATATAGGTATATATATATATTATTTGTACGTTCTATCTCTCGCTCCTTGGTTTCCACCCTCCTCTCTCTCTCTCCCTCTTTCTCTCTGTCTCTTTCAGAGGAGGGTGCGGAGTAGATTGAACCGCCGTGCACGGGGTAGTACTTATATGCTTTGTACACAAGAGAGCCGATAGATAGAGCGTGTGGAAAAGGGAGAGAGAGAGAGAGGCCAGCGCGTTTAAAGGACTTCTTTTTAACCCGTACGCGCGCAGCACTCTCGTAGTGCTAATTTAATTTTGCCACGTCATTTATTTGGGTCCTGAGTGACGGCGGAGTTGCGGAAGAGCAGTGGTTGAAATGTCTCGTGATTCAATTTTGAAAATATTCTTGGGCTGTTTTATGTATTGATACGTTATATATAATATATACAAGTTAATTTAATCTACAATTATTTTCGTGATTATGTAAAAAGTATACTGACGTGGTAATAATTTTATTACCTTTTTCAATTCAACGTCTAAACTCTGTGCTGTGTTGTTTAGCAATAAATTAATCAAGTTATTAAACGGGATTACGGGAAAGTTACAAAGAAAACAATAGAAAATAAAGATCTGCCCAGATTAGGGTCATATTACTTCCATGTATATTTAGTATATAGGAACAAATTAATAATGAATTTTCTAAAAAAAATCACGTATTGAATATCAATATTGATAACGGTTCAATAAAAATGTGTGTATAATCAATATAAATATCAAGTTGGCATGAAAGTAATTATTTTATCACAATGAATATGATTTTTTTTGTATTTACATACTTCATTACAAAAATATGGTAAATAAATTGAAAAAACGATTTAAAAAAAATAATAATAAATAAATAAACGCCATCACGTAACGATCCATTTATTTATTTGCAAAGTACTGTTTGTACTTTTAGTGAAATTACATTTCATTGCACTAAATAAAATTAATTTTTTAATTTAGAGGCGCAAAAATAGCCTTGCGTGATATGTATGTATTTAATCGAATTTTATTTATTCTCTTTTCTCTTCTTGCGAGCACTCTTTAGATTGACTTTTTATATACCTGTATGTGTATGTTCATTCGTGTGTATTTTTATTAATCATGTAGACACACAAAGGTATATATGTATATATGCACGCAAATATATATACATCATAGGGTATATGTAAGTGGTACTGTGCTTTATCTTTTAAAACATAAATAGCAGTTTTATTATGAGATATCAATAACTGTCGGATGTGTCAGCGAAGTTAATTTAATAATATGTAAAAGTTTATGGTCAATTTTCATAAGAAATAACAGTTTAAATGATCAAATTTCATCGCGTGTATAATTCAGCCATTTATTATGCCCAAGCCTAAACCACACGAGATACCGCTTCCAAAACTACGTATAAAGAGTAACATTTGGGTTAAATTATGAAAAAAAGTGAATACTAAATTATATTTCAATTTTTTAAAATAAAAGTCAGAATGCATATAAAGAGTCCAACGTAGTTTGACTCTTATATTTGACTCTTTATATTTTCTCTAAGTATGTTGCTATATATTTATGTATGTTTATCAGTGGATCGAAAACTATCTAGCGAGCATAAATGGATTAAATGGAGTTAATAATAAAAAAAGTTACAACGAACTCATATGTTTAACAAAAACTCTAAAAGCTTATAAATGAACTATTCACAATCAACCTGATAGAAATGTTAACCATAAGTGAGCTATTTTTCAGTTTACTTTATGACTAAAAACGAAAATTGCTTGTATTTCATAATTATGTATCAATCCAAGATAAATGATCGTATTTATATACACTTCATAAAATTATTAAAATATGTATTTTAAGTAATAGTAAAACTTTTAGACGACTTACATTACTTTCGCATTATAATTTTTGGTAATAATGCTTTCATTTAATTAACATGTTAGCTATAAAATATGGTTCTTTTTCTACCGGGGAACCCCCGCGTTTTTTATAAACATAGGTACAACTTCATTTTCAATTTTTTTTTTTTTTTTTTACCTTTCAACTCTCGTTACTGCGCTGCACCGTAAATTCTCGAAAAAAAAGGAAGAACCGAGAAAGGATGCTCCTTCGAAACGGCATCGGAAGGAAAGTAGTTCGCACGAGCAACCGGATAACGAGGCTCCTCATCTGGAGATAAATCCTAGTCGCACATCTTGTATATATAGGTATATAATGTGTATATATATACGTAAAAGCGCAGGATCGGCGGTGGCCCGCAGCGTGAAACATATCCCGCCATGATTCACAGACGCGCTCGCGCTGCGGGGGTGGAAGTATAGAAAACGCGCCATAAATCGGGCGCAAAAAAGACGCGCGCGGCCGTCATCGCGAAGCGTCTATATCGCACTATGGGTATCGGCGTATCTCGCCCGCTCCCGCGCGCAAATGGCGCGAACATCCGTAAGAGAGAGGGTGTGTGAGAGAGAGAACCGGCTTCCTAACTTATCGCCGAAGGAAGTGGCCCTCCCCCCCTCACTCTCTCTCTTTGAACCTAGCGTCGCGTTGCCGCACGCTTTAGCCGCAACTTGCCTCGCGCTCCGTCTTTTCCGCCCCCTCTCTCTCTCTTCCTTTCGCGTCTCCTTACTCTCTCTCCCCTTTCATTCCTCTCTCCAGCATGTGCACAGCAGCTAGCTAGCTAGTCCTCCGCAGCAGCGACGCATTCATATTCCGTCTCGTGCCTCCCTCCGAAAACTCGCTCCATAGAACCGCGAGAGAGAAAGAGGGTACGAGAGAGAGGAACTGGGCGTCCCGTGGAAATTCGAAAGCCTCTTTCGAGATTCCTTCTCTCTCTCTCTCTTGCTCACTCTCCCGGCACTTTCTTCCTCCCATGTGTGTGGGCGCACAAGCGTAGCGCATGTAGGTATAAGCCCACCCATCTTTTTAGCCCGCACGTACGCGAGCGAGCGAACGCGCGGACGGGAGAGAAAGAAAGAGCGGGCGAGTAGCTGAATGTATTATTTAGAAAGAGGAATGGCGAGGAGAGGCGGAGAAAGAGAGAGTAAAAGAGAGAGAGAGAGAGAGAGAGAGAGAGAGAGAAGAGTCAAAGGGTTTTCGGAGCTGCGACTGCAGATATTTCTAAAGGCGGATCCCGCGGCTTGTCATTGTGATACGGGGGATGGATTCTGGGAAATAAAGAGAGAGAAAGAGAAAGAGAGAGAGTGAGAGGAAAGCGAACGCGCGGATACGGCTGTGGGTGGAGCGCGCGGTTTCGACTTAATGCGATCGATCCTCCTGCCGAGCAGTGAGTTCTTGATGATTTTTCGAGGAGAGATGCTCTCTCTCTCTTTTCCACTGAGAGAGAGCGAGAGAGGAGAGAGAAGACTACTTTTACGGGTTTTTCGTTCATTCGTTTCTTCGTTCGCGAAAACTTTATTGTTGGTCGACTTTTATTTTCACTTTGAGACTGCTCCCGATTTTTATGAGACAAGGCCAGGGATAAAATCGCGGAAATTGATTAATGTCTATATTACTTGCCTACGATTCGTTAGAGAGATATATCTATAGAAAAAGTTTTGTAAATGTACAATTTTACAGAAGATTAAAGTTATAAAATAATTTTAATAATACCTTAAATCTACTATTTTTTGACAAACATTCCATTTAAATGTTCAAGTTGTATAGATATATCACATCAGTCTAACATAATGCTTTTATCAAAATTTAGTATCCCACAATACAGCCTGTTTTTCTCACGTCTTTCGTCACAGCCGAGAACAGCGGGGTGGGGGTGATATTTTTTTCCTGAATATTCCGTTTTGGTGTCAACGACGGTGGCTTACCAGGATTAACCCACGATCTTTCTTACTTTTGGGATTGACGTAATAAATCTACTTTTGATCCCCCCTCAGTCGTAGTTTTCGACAAACTTTGCCTTTTTGTACCCCCACACAGCCCGAAAACTAATGCCTACGCATTTGTTTGACCGGTGACCGATATTTTGTCTGACTTAATACCCCCGTGCGACCAACTTCTTATTATCTAATTAATAAAGCTTACAAGTGTACCTCCCAGCCAACTTTCTGCAGGGTTATCGTCTGTAAGCATCTTCGGAGGGGGGAAGGAAGTACTTTTGATCTTTTCGACTATTCAAATAATTCTCTTCCTTTTATCTCGCAAATAGCGTCTCTCTGAATCCTTATATATTCTTCTGATTTATTCAAAGTTTTAAAAGAAATCGTACGCTCTCATAAATTATCCTTATACGCTGAATATCAGCAAGGGACAAGATTCACAAATGAAACAGAGTCCATTTCGCCGAATAAAACAGCGAATAAATCTAATCCATTTCACATCCTCGAAAAAGACCGTTGAAAGATCCTTTTCGGCAGCTAGTGTTCTCGCACTCACGGCCAAAAGAACCCGTCGAGACAAACACACATATACACGTACACTAGAACGAAATAGAAATAGGAACGGTGTCTCCTCTCGGCCCTATACTCCCTCCTCCTTGTAGGAAAGAGGAAAATTTGCGCAAAATAAAGCTCCGCGCACAGCCGGGCTCGTGCGATGTAGGAAGTACGTGTCCGAGGGCAAATAGTTCTGCAGCCGCCACCTCGGCTTGCCGCTCTTTTTCGCTCTCTCTCTCTCTCTCTCTCTCTCTCTCTCTCTTGCTCTCTCTCTTTCGGCCGCGAACGACGTCGTTCCCGCAACATTCGGCCAGCGTCGTCGTCGTCGGTGAAACGGCAAAGGCTATTCCCCCCGCGTAGGGAAATGGAGAAGCGAATTCCCGGCAGCGCGCGCCTTCTCTTCCTCTTCCACCCTCGGATCGCTTTGCCTTTTCGCCTTCTCTCCCTCTCTCGCGGCTTGTCTCTCGGGGTGGAGAACACGCGGGAGTAAGAGAAAGAGAGACAGCGAGAGAGGGGTTGGCTCGGCTGCGTGTCCCATGCCGACGACGGGATTTTCAAAATAGATAAGGGTTTATCTCGCCCCCGGTGATATTTTCTAATTAAGTCCGCTGAGAGGAAGTCTTTACGCGCTGAAATATTACTTACGTGTGTTTAACGCGCGGTAGGAGGCCCTGCATGCATATACAGTGCGCTCTTGGCGCGCCAGCCGCGGAATTGTCGCCGTTATCTGTAATGTGGCGGTTGCGCTTCGACAATGGAATCGGGTGTTGTAGCTTATTTCCCTCTCTCGCAAATAATTATCAGATAGCATTGAGACTCCATTTTAGCTCGAATTTCGTATTTAGGTCTGATTTCTGGAAGATGGGAGAAATTTTTTTTTTTTTCATCTTCGAAAGAGCTGATTGATTAATCCAGAGTATTTTGAAGGCAAACTCGACTCTGTACAGTGGATATTGAATGTTGAATATTTATTTTTCAATTGTATCACTGCAAAGAATTGATTTTATTATTCAATAAATATTAAGCATGAATTTTTGCTATATAAAATAATACAGCGGTGAAAAGTTTATATTGAACGTTTTGCATTTCAATATTAAATGTTAATTTATTCAGATTTCATTTTAACGTATAGTTAGTTTGGTGTGTGAGTTAATATTCGATAATGTACAATATTAATGTATTCTAATCGTGCTGATAAATCATCAGCAATCAGCAGTACTTATAATTATGCTCCTCATAATGAGTTTGTTTCAAGCGCCGGACGGGATAAAGATGAGCGCGGCACAAAAACATCCGGGAAAAATTCGCGAGCGCAAAAAAAAGCAGACAGCTGAAAGAAAGTAAATGCTTAAGGAGAGACGGAGCAAAGACGAAAGCACTCGAGGAAATTAATTGAGAGTGAAGAAAGAGGAAGACAAAAAAGGTCCGCAAGAAGAAGAAGGGCGGGAGGGAGATGGAGATATATATATTTTTAAAAGGGCAGAGATAGATGCATAAAGAGGGAGAGAGGGGAAGAGGAAGAGAGTGGGAGAGAGAGATGGAGAGCCGGCGGCTTTTGCAAAGGTAGCAAGAATTCAAAGTACATAATATAATGGCTATCTTCGTGAGAGGGAGAGAGAGCCGAGAACTCGGCCGCTTTATTCCTGGCAATGCTAGTAGTAGCTCTCTGAGGAAAAACTTTAAAAGACTTGAACGACTCCCGCTTTTCTTCCTCTTTTCCCTAGTCTCTCACTCGCCTTCTATCCTTATACCGCGCCCAGCGCGCGCGAGCTTCGATTTTTCGCGCGCCATTTTACGCGTCCCTTCCCACTGTTTTCGTACTTCGCGCTGTTTTTCCAGCGCCAAGTGCGCGATAATTTATGTATAAACTATGGTCGAGGATATCTGCTTTCAATCTCTTATCATACCTTTAAAAGTCAATTAGGTAAAGTTAATTAGAACGTAGAATAATTAGCTTGTGTAACACAGCGTTTAACCGACTTACTGTTCAATTAGATATTTAGAAGAACTTCTTAATGAGGTAATGCATTTTCCAAATTATTTCGATTAGTAATCCTTAATCAATGTTACGTAAAATGTAATATTACTAGGTAGATAGAAGCATTAGCTTGATTCGTAGTTAAAATTACTTAATTAACACTCTGTGACGAATTGAAATGTATTAACAGATATTTTCAATTATTTCAATCACAGTTTTATTTATTTGATTTTACTTAAAAGCAAATAACAAAAAATAACGTAAATTTGTTTCAATAGATTTTCATTATGTGTCTGTATTCAATATAAAAAATCGTACATCCTTCTACTCTTATTGCATTAAACAAACAATATCACTTCTGTATTATATGAGAGATATCAAAACAAATGAACCTGGTCATTATTTTTGGATTATTTTTCGATTTTTTCGCGAACTTATCTCATGAAACATTCGTGTAGTAACTGTTTCCTAAAAAGAATGTATTTCAGATATTGAAATCTTTTGCAAAATCAATTGTGCATTTACAAATATTACTGTAATATTTCAGTACGTTTTATTATGCGGTTCTTGAATTATTTTTACATAAAGTTTATTATTTTTTCGCAGGAGCTCTAAGTAATTATATAATGGAGTTGCTTGTAAAAAATTATCGTTCATCTATCAGTAATTATAGTTATTATTTTTTTTATGTAACCTTCTTTCACATATGATTGAGACAATGAACAAAACTAATTTACATGTCAGGAAAACACATTCTTATTATTATAATCTCGTAAAGCGATTAGGATTGGAAGAACTAAAACATATAAATTTGAAGTTTCTTCAATTTCTATTACTACTAGTTAGATAGATGAGCATAGAACGGCAACGTCACGAATTAATGAAACGCTAGTTTACTCTGGAAATGCGTATATCCAGGTACTTAGTGCAACGTTACCAAATTTCAAAATACGTTAGTCAAATATCTTTAGATATACACTTCAAAATGGCAAATTGAATTACAAAAAAAGAAAATAATATTTTTTTATTTTGAACTTATTCATTTAATTTGAAAAGTGAAATTTATTGTTAACAAGTTTTATAATATTAAGTAAACCATATTTATTATTTAAAGATTGTTTTTGTATAATAGATGAATAATTATTCGACATTTCGTGCAATAGAGGCCATAAAAGAGATAAATGATTACTTCCTTATAAAAGGAAATTGAAAGTCATACTTTTAATGAACGAAATAAAAGGAATTTCGTATAAGATCAATTCTTCTTCTCTGAGCTTTATACTCAAACGCAGATGTTTGCCTCATATATTCGATGGGAGTCGAGCTATAGAGAGAGAGAGAGTGAGAGGGAGAGAGAGAAAGAGAGAGGATCCTTTTTGTCCCGACGCATTATATTACCGGTGCACGATAAAAAATCGCCTTTTTCCTCCTTTTATACACTATCGATAAAAAGCTCATTTCTCTATCTCCGGTCGGCGTATCCTCGGCGAGCGAATCGCGCGCGCAACGCCCATAGACGACCGGTGCGCGCGCGGCCGCGGGGATATGGGCTGCAGCCCGAGTGATCGAGTCGAGTGTCTAGCCATTTCTGCCACTCCAGTTTCAAATTTAACCGGCTATAGAGTCCCGCGCACTTTATCCGCTGCGCGTCCGTCCGCCGTTATATATAGATTCCATGCCACCCGTATATAATATATTTACGCCACGCTCATAAACAGACTTAATAAAACATTCGGGATATATATAATTATGAAATATTACGGAAAAATGTAGTCGGCTTTTCGTTTCGTTGTGCAAATGCTGGGTTGGTCAAGAGACGTGATATATGCGCTCACGTTGATTGTTTCATCGACGCTGCTGTGTTATTCTTGTTATAAGATATAACTTCTGAGAGGAAAATGAATTATTCCAAAGCCAACTCTTCTTCTTCTATTATAATTTTATCAATTTATTCAAGTCAACATTTATACACATTTTTACAAAATTATAAAATTTTTTTTATTTTAATTCGATTCAATGGTAAATTTGCATACCCAAGGAGTTTGGAAGATTTTTATGGACGAAAAAGAAATTTTAAAATACGATCGTCCCCTGTGTCTCACCGTCTCGCTATAATATTTTCGTACACCGCCACGCCGCGTATAATTCACAATTTTAAAGGAAAATCGATTCGCACCTCTCGCCGATGTATATATAATAACGCCTGTGTGACCTAAAAATTATCCAACCCGACAAGGCTAACCGCGTACTCCCTCTTCCTCACTCTCTCCCCAATATTACAACATCCCTCCTCATTAATTTCTATCCGAAAGCTCCTTATAAAAAGCGCATTATCGGCATGGTAGAATTTCAATCCCCCGCCGCTAACCCAGCGACTCTCTCTGCACTGTAGAAACCAATTAAAAATAAAGCGGGCCAGAATCCCCCTAACAAAGGTCTGCGTATAATAGACATCAGCAATCGCACCTCTCACCGACAATGAAGTTCTCAGCACGGAAATCTCTGGGTATATCCAGCGGGCGATTCGATTCGCACGCGTTCGCGTCCAGTACTATAATGTAACCAAAAGAGCAAGTAGCGCGGCGGCCCGACCGAGAGAAATATAGACGGCGATAGGGCGCGCGAGCACTCGCGTGTCGCCCTTCCCCCTAAAACTAGCGCGGATAATCCGTTTACATCGTTTCCTACATGAATGCATGCATACGCGTCCACGTATATGTATATATACCTCCATTGCACGCACGCGCACACACCATCGAAATGAAGGGGCTCGCGCGGAGATTCGCTCGCCACCTCTCTCTCTCTCTCTCGCCTACAAATAGTCGTCAGTAGGTGAGAGAGTGTGAGAGAGAGAGAGTCTCGACCGGCGGGGGTTTAGCATCCAAATGGCGGCAATTTGCAGCAGGTGATAAAGGTGATAAAGGTGACACAGCGGTTGCCCGGCCGGCGCGCCTCTACACCTACCCTCTCTCTTTTCCTCGCTCGCGTGGCGCGCACCGAGGCGCTAAGCCCCTAAATAGCTACCCTTTCGCCGCGACGGAGAGAGAGAGGGAGAGAGGCTCGAGCCGCACGAGTGACGACCCATAGCGTATAACGCCGCCACCGCCGACGACGACCACGACGACGACGGGTCCTTCGAATATTAATAGGGCTTCGAGGGCCACTGCCGGCCTTCTGCTTTCTTTTATGCGGGCTTATATGTGGGAAGGGAAGGGGGAAGAGATGAATTTAAGGTGGCGCACGCGCGCGTGGCCGGCGTACCCCCTCGTGCATGACTTAATTAAGGGCGTATATATAAGTGGCGACCCCTCCAACGAGTCAAGTACATTATATGTAAGCGCGTTATGGCTTCATTAAATTCTTGATGGTAATTTTAAGGTGGCTCGTATCTTCTTTGGTATTGTTGTGATTATAGAAATTGATGAAGGGTAGAGTTGAAGAGGTTGTTATTGTTATACCAATTGCATGCCGCGATTTGACCGAGATTCAAACAATGGCACTTGACTTACTTGTCTAGTCGCTCAATTATAGAATAGTCTATCAATAATTGGGTCAGAATGTGAATGGCGTGTACAAGTCACATATTTATCGTTTTGGATACTCAATGACAAAGTTTTAATAGTCAATACGGTGCTGTTACGTGATATCCTTTGTATTATTTATAAGTAATTTAAAAAAGGTCAATAGCGGCTCTGTTTTAGAGCTTTAGTATAATAGATTCCAGTGGTTAGAAATCTAAATATATCTATATCTCAATTTTTTATTTTATATTATATATAAAATAGATAAAACATCAGAGTAAAGTTTTCATTTTATGCGAATCATTTTATTAAAAAGAAGAAAGAAATACAACGTAAAACAGTTTCTAAAGACCATATTCGACGAATAAACGTGCACATTAAAACGGCAAATTTACATCGCCATATACTATACAATTTATATCGTTATAATAAACGATTTAATCATCATAAAACAATTCGACAGCCCGACAATAAATACACCATCAAATATATATCCGCCAAATAAATCTCGTTAAACCGTCCTCACCCCCTCACCTTTCTCCCTCGCTAAAAGTCAAACAGTAAAACAATCCTATTCATTCAGCTCAAACGGCAGAGGTCGAAATCTCGACGTAATTGTCGTCAGTTCGTTGGACACAGGTCGGCGAAAGAGAGAGAGAGAGAGAGAGAGCTGCGCACACAATGTCGACGGGTGCGCGTTTTCCTCGTTTTTTACCGCCTCCTTGCCGGCGTCGCGCGCGCTCGGTATCGGAAAACAGTTTGAACGTTCACACGCGCGCGCACATACACATACATAGCGGAACGGGTGCGAAAAGAAAGTCGGCGCGCGTCGATGGTGCGTTATTAATATCCTCGCCTTTATTTCCGTAATGCTCGAAGATCGGTTCATAGTCGCGTGGATATACGTGTGTGTCGTCACCGGGGTTATTTATACGCTCGGGGGGTTTTATTTGCTTTAAGTGTCTGTGTGTTTTTGGTTAATGAGATGGGGCATTTAATAAGGAGGGGATTGGAATGATGTGCGTGCAGGTCAATTAAAGCAGTATAAGTTTGTAAATGAAAGTTAACGAGTTGCTGTGAATATGCGATGAAGAAAATCTGAATATGTATAATTATTTATAGTAACAAACAGCGCAGTTTACTTAGTACTGTTAAATACACGTAGACATTTTAGTGTTACTATATTATATTTAAAAAACTTATGTTTATTTTTCATTAAACTCCATTTATTATTTTAGCCTAGTATACAATTTATACATGATTTAATTCTTCATTAATACAACATGTGAAATATGCAATGCGTTACATTTTGACTCTACGTTTAGCTGGCATTGAAAATTTATGCGCAATGTCGCCTCCATATTCGGGCTCATTAATTTGGCGCGACTAGCTCTTGAAGTTTCAAAGAAACCTGTTGAATGTAATATTATAAAGTAAGCGAGATTAGTCATATTAACGAATTAATTGGGCATAATATATTTTAATTTCCAGTGGTTCTCGCTTGTAATATAAAGTGATTCAAATATGTAAGCGTGCCACCTGTATTATTAAACATCCTTTTTTGTTTTTACGAATTGCAATTTATTATTGTGCATTTGTAGCAAGAGTCATGAAGCCATTATACCTTAAATTATATCCAAGAAATTAGTCATCGGCTCTGACAATATAAAGGAAATGCTCAGCCTAAATAATTTAATATTTAGTAAATAAATTACTTTTATAATTGCGTTTAATTAATTCTAAGTGCACATTCGCCCTAAGTAATCAAATCGGAAATTATTAAAATATTCAATTTCCTTCTATTGTTATAGATATGCTCTTATCCTTATTACTGATAACCTATAGAATTTTTCCGTCTGATAGGTGGCCGATCTTTACTACTTACACATACGATATCGATCCGAAAAGTGTTCATTGTTACACGTTTTAAAATTTTATATAAATATTCAACTAAATCCTCATCTCATTTATTTTTCTATACATTAAGTTCAGACTATCGTCTAAAATTCAAATCGTTTACAAAATTTTCAAAACGCCCACGAGCCAAGCAGCATGCTGCAGCTAAGTTACAAACGCACCGTAAATTCACTCCAGCCTTCCTATTTACCCTAGTTCCCAAAAGAATAGAACTACATAATTCAAGTGCACACAAGTACATACGTTTCCCCTTTAAAACCCGACGCGCGCGCGCACTTTGCACCAGAAAAATTTCCTCCCACCCCCTCCGTATATGCGATTTAGCCTCACGTGCGTTCTCGAGCCTCACCGTACTCTCTCTCTCTCTTGCTTTCCGTATACAGCGTATTAGGCTTCGACGCGCACTTTAGACAGATCATCCAAGTGGAGTGGCAGCTTCTCTCTCTCTCTCTCACTCTCTATCTCGCTCTCGACTCCCTCGAGCCTGCCAGTGGCTGGCGCGCGGCGCACATAGAGCAGGCTTATCGATTCTCGACGCGTAAGATCGATTCCTTTGGCCGCGTGTGTGTCCCTCCACTCCTCTCTGCACTATGGGGATACGCCACTGCAAGAGAGAGAGAGAGAGGTCTGCGAAATTATTCGCACAGTGTAACTCGAACCAATCAGCCATCCATCGCTAATTTATCGTTCCAAAGCGATTCGCCAATCAATTAGCACTTCGGCACCCTCGCTCCCAGGCGCACGCGAGCAAGAGTGAGAGCGCACTGTGTGTGTGTGTATCGCGGATCCTTGCGTGTGTACCACTTGACGGTGTGTTTAAGGATGAGCGGTCCTTAATGCGGTGAGCGAGGCGGCTGCGAGTGTTTTCCGGTTTAAGTGGATGTCAACGCGGTGGCTGCTCTACATTGGCTATCGGGTTCGATGGCTAATTCGCCCTTGTCTTCGTTACAAAGGACCTTTTGTAAGAGAGCCTCTCCGATGAATCACGCTCTTTCAACACTTTTTACGAAACTCGAGGTTAATATGTGTGTATATATTTATATATTTGCCTCTCGTTTTTATGAGGACGCGCGTAGGTGCGGCAATCTTTTTACTCGTGTCACTTGGAGTTTGAATAAATAGAGACGCATATATGTGATTTATTATACATCCGCGAGAAAGAGCTTTGAAAATTTGTTTTTTCATAAACCCGCCCCTGGCTGCAGGTCAGGACACATTTGACATTTTTTTTTGTATTTTGGCTAACTTTAATATACTTTTTGCCCCCCCTGCCGCGTCGACTTTCGCTCGTCGCGCGATTTTCACTTGCTAAATATTTATTCTGAAATGATGAATATTTATTTATTCTATACGCACTTTCGGATTCCCAAGTGTATAAAGTCCGGATTTTCGATATGCTAAAAACTTTTCCAAACATATATCCTGCGCACACCGTGTGTATATGTATAGGGGTCTGCAAATCTATTGAAGTTGAAAAATCGAGCGTAAAATTCAATAGCTGTATGATCGACAATAAAAAAAAAAACGCTGTATACCAAGAGCCAAAGTCAATGCACCGGATACTTTTAAAATTCTCCCGGCGACTTTTTCCCCAGTCACCCAAAAAAAAAGAAAAAAAATACGCGCTAAACAAACATCAAATTCGCGTTATTGTATGCATTATTTATCCTGAGTCTCTGTGGTGGCGGTGGCGAAAAAGCTCTGCAATCACGACAATTAATAGCGCGATGCATTTTCATTACGTCAATCAAGAGGCGCTCGCTCGCTTGTGGACCGACGCATCGTGCATCCGCACTCCAATAAATCCAGAAACGTTTTTCACACTTCGCGTTTATTCATAGTGGCTCGTGCGCGTATGGGCTCACTCGCGTACGCTCAGACCGCAGGGGAAAAAAAACAAAAAAGTGCGCAAAAAAATACTGTTTACTCGCCACTTATCGCTCCACCCACGGTAAACAAAGGCGACCCCTATATGCAACTCTCTGTCTCACTCTCCAATGTATGCGTATATACATGTCTGTGTGTATTCACCCACAACGGATACCTATCACTAACGCGCACGCGTGGCGTTATTAAAAATGGTTAATTGATTTCTTTTGAATTGATTCGGCCGGCTGCGGAGCAGCGCTATATACTAAAAAGCGCGCCATCGATTATTCTCCCTCCCCATTCTCACCACCCGCTGCTTTTGCGCCGGCGAGCTGACAACCTTGAAATTGCTTAGTTTGCATTCGTCGACCGGCTCACAAAAGAGCCTCACTCTTCTGAGCCTATGTGTACTCGTACACACAGCTGTGCTACTCTCTCTCTCTCTCTCGCTCGCGCGTTTTACGCCTCGTTCTTTGTGTGTGCGAATCGAAATTCGGGGATAAAGTTCCGCCGCGCGCTAGCTGCCGGGATGAATTAAGGAGGAGGCTGTGTGCTGGCAGCACCTCCCCCATCCTCCAAAGGCCGAGAAGAAAAAGCGCACGAGTGAGCGGAGGGACAAAGAGGAACGGATTTCGATGTAAATTCGGCGCGACGCGAGAGAGCTGAGAGGAAGGTATAGAGCCTTTTATTGGCCCGCACACACGGCTCGTCGCGACAAAGTGCAGCCGCCACCGGCGAACAGCGATTCCCGAGTCTAATCGCGTAAGACGCCCGCCTGCCCGCCCATCGGGCTCTTAATGGCCCGGGCTGACGGCCACGACGCAAGAGAGAGGGCGTCTATGTAGAGGATGAGGAGCTATAGTAGAGGAAATCTGCATAATCGCGTTCCCGATTCAATTGCGCAACCTTACTTACTACGCGAGCGCAGTGTCTTACCTGTCCGTGAGGCGTGTTGTTCGGGGGCCTGCGGGCTTCCACTGTTATCGGGAGGAGGATAGATATGCGCGGGGATGTTTCGGACGGTATGTAGAGATGTTATTTATGATCTGGTTTGAATAATATATACGTAGTGTTATATACGGTTTGAAACCAGTATTAAATTGGCCTGGATATTCGTGATTTTTTGTTTTAAACTTTTATTATTGGGAATCGATTGTAACAAAATTATTGTATATCGCTTTGGACTATATTACTTGTAAAACCATTAATTGGATTCTCAGCGTATACGTGTAATAATCTAAAATAGATCGAAACTTTTGTATTCATAAACGTTAAATTTTATAATAACGATGCAGGAGTATAAGTAGTAGGAGGCACAAACAGTCAGACAAGAACCGTTATTGCCTTATTTACCTTTCAGGGCACAGATCATTATCATCAGTTTTATCAATATTTGTATCTCCTTTATAATGGTAATCGAAGGCATTCCTTTTACTTTACAAAGCTGGAGAGATGACAGAAACGATCGTAGGAAGGCGAATAAAAAGTAGCTTCAAGGGCTGAGATTTCCTTTTAAAAAGCAACTGCATAGCCTGCTATTATAGTGTAATTTTTATTCACTAAGCTGACTCGCTTATTAAGCTCTAAAGAGAATACGTAATATGAAAAATTTGCTTCTGTTAAAAATGCAAAGGCACGGAAAATCCTGTGATGAATGAATTTTCTGAAATTTTTCACAAAGGGCTATTATTTCGTTTAAAATATTAATTGTTCAAAAGTGCCTTTCACATCCCATATTATTATTATTATTACATGCGTTTGATATAAAATTAATTTAAATGCGTAAATTTTATTTCGATTCGCTGATATTTATTATTAAATCAAAATCACGCAATCCGAAAACCAACAATTTAATCCTCCACCTACTCTCCAGATCCCTTAATCGCGCGTTTATTTAGACCTCTCCATCCTCTCTCTCCATCTCTGTCCGCCTACTCCCTTTATTTATCTCTTATTTTCGTTATCGAATCCGGGGGCTCCGAGCGATTCATCGAATCTCCGGCTCTCTCTCTCTCCCTCGCATACATATATACATATCTATACATGCATACATACGTATACAGGCGGCTGCGCATATGCAAACCGCAGCGCTTGCAGTGCGAAAAGAAAAATACGTCCGAGGGGAGGTTAGAGAGCGGCGGTGGTGGCATCCGCGAGGATTTGAATATAAATTTGCGGATTAACAAACTGCGCAGGACGAAGAGAGAGAGGAAGAGAGAGAGAGAGAGAACCGAGCGGGTGCGCCATCGACCTGTGTAATTCGCGGGCTCAGGCCTCTCATGAAGACGATAAGCCTGCCGCGAGCGGAGCCGATATATTCTCTTTCCCCCGCGAAAAGAAATCCAGAGCGCGAAAATCTCTCGGATAATGCGGACGGTCTTGACTTCCCTTTTTTCCTTTTCGATTAGGGGAGGCTCAGCAGGTGTACGTGTGGTAATGCGTGAATTTTTACGGCTTGCTCTTTTATAGTATATGAGTTTCAAATAGATCGAATACGTCTTTATCGAGTTACTTGTATTTACTTAAGGCGTTTTAAAGATTCTTTGTTATTTATAATACCTCATCAAACCTTTTCTAACAAATAAAATTTCTTTCGTACTATTACAATGTTACGATTAAAAGAATACGCTTCTGTCTGCAATAAAGAATAACGATGAGGTATATAGCATTTATAAGGAAATATAAAACACTAGTTTACTTTTCCAATATATATTCAAATATTCATACAGTAGACTTTAGCTTATACTAAAAACCAATGAACGTAATAAAATTGCATTAAAATAACACCTGTAAAATATGAATTAGAAATATTGAAACATTTTTATCGAATATTGCTTAATGTATATTATTGAACAAGTTTAATACATTCGCAAGAGGATATTGTACAATACTAAAATAAAATTTATTAACTTTTCTATATAGTGAAATGTATACCTATATAACTTTATATGAAATCCGAAAAATTGTGATTTCCCGATTTGATAGTGTTGTGGCACCGTATGAGTTGAGTTCTTGATATCACACGAGTTCTTGATATCACACGAGGAAATTTAATGAAGACGAATATAAAAATTCAAACCCGAAATTGACGAAAAAGAAACAGTGCCTTTACAAAACTTAAGTACTTCAAATTTATATACATTAAGCTGATGCACTTGCAAATGGCTACTATTCGACCTAATTCCGAAGTTCCGGTAGCGGCCAGAAGCAGGTCGTTTAATTGGAATAAAGTGCAGGCTGCGTAATCGCCGCGCGCTTCTCGTTCTTCACATTTTTATCTCGAATTTACGGTGCCTCGCCTTCTTTTCTCGATGCCCGCGGAGAAAGCGCGCCTCGCATTTTTTGCAGTTAAAAAGTATTACGAAACCTGAAAATATTTTACCTAATATGCGCTGAAGAAAACCGCTTGACTCGCTAATTTTTGCAGTACACAGCTTCCCAGCTAAATCCTATATGAAATATGTTAAATAAAATTTCAAAATATTTTTATTGTAAATATTTTAGAAACTTTTCAAAAAATGTATTTACTTTGCTAGTAATATTAATTATTTTATCTTTTTAAGATAATCAAATAATAATAATTTTGTTTTTCTTGCTTTGTTATAGGTAAGTTGCAGAAAATCTCATATTCCTGTACCATGGAGATTACGTAATCCTGTTCATGTAACGTATAATCATTACATATAAAGTTATGAATCTCATTATATATATACAATATAGTAAGGTCGATAATTTAGAAATTATTCGCATTTACCAACAATTAGCGTAACCACTATTATTCCATGCCCAAAATACCTCGCACTACTTAATCAAGCTGAAACCTACCCTTGTCCCAAATAACTTTCTCTTTTTCTAATCGATCATCTAGAAAAAAAAACGCGCCCGAAATTGCCATCCCCCGAGGATTACGCAGTTTCCAACAATTCACATCTCGCCAATAAATCAGTGCTGTCCCGTATTATCAATCCTTAAAATCTCAGCCACGTGTAAGTATCAAAGACCACATCCGACTGTGTTAGCTCTCTGTCTTGCTCTTCAATTAGCGAAGCCCCGAGGATCAGCGAGCGGAAAAGAAGGGAACACGTCGTCGAAACTTTTGCTCGCCAAGAGCGGCAACATTTTTCTTTGCAAGTCAAAGTTGCGCCGCTCGCAGTGCTTTCTTTCTCCCGGTCTGCGCTCTGATTCGCATCCCCCTCTTCTCCGTTTCCGTCTCCGAACTAGTCAGAACGACAGCGAGCGAGAGAGTCTGATCGGTCTGTCTCTGTCCAGTACGTTCACTATCTCCCCGGCGTATCCCCGGCGCACAGTCGTTCTCCATCGTTTCGTCCTTCTCTCTCTCGCCCAGTCTCCCCACTCCTCCCCGGACTAAGCCCTAGGCATTGTATCTGTTGTTGGGAAGTATTTGCAGGCGACTGTACAGAAACCCAATTTAGTCTGTGGTCGACTAATCCTAACCCTCCCTACATACCGTCAGTCGATAGCTCGTGGCTCAGCCTCTCGCTCCGACCTATACACACACATGTAGATATACATATATACACACATACACTGACGTTATATCCCTCTCGCGAATCGCCTAAAATTATCCACGGCTAGCGCGGGCAACACACACATACGCGGCATACTCCTGTATGTATGTGTGTGTGTGTTGCACTAAAAAGTTACAGCTCTATAATTGAGTTGGATTTAGCGCCGTTTTGTCTTCATCAATCGCTATCAGTTAATTTATCGTTCGGTTCGCTGGTGGTCCCCCCTACCTCTCTGTCTCTCTCCTCCATCTCCCGCGCTCGCGGAACCGAAACGTTTTATCGACTTTCTTCTATTTTGGCGTTCATTTAGACACTGTGGCGGTCGCTCCGCCGCGTGTACACGCAGCTTTTCCAATTTTTTGACAGCTCTGATTGCGCGCATTGGTGTTATTTTACTATGCGAAATCATATTTACAAAAGAAAAATGATTGATTTGGTAAATACAAGCATGGAATATTAATTTGAAAAGAAAATATCGAAGCTTGTTTACAATGCAATTTCAGCATTAAATGTACAAAGAATTAATTTTGATATACGAGTATATAGAGACATGATTTACGCAATTGCTACATTTTGCTTATATAGTAGTATTTGATAGCAATAATTATCAATGACGGTCATTTGCATATACAATAACTAGCTATGAATAACATTTAATCTTAATCTCGTACATGTAAATTGTGATTGATCGATTTAATAGTAGCTTATTAGTGTACACTGCCGAGTGGCACGATGTATATAATCTTCTGGATTGACTCGATGCATACATATCCGCGCCAAAGTAATTCTCGCTATTACGATGAGTCCTTTATCCTACGCGTGACTGTAATGAAATACATATATCATTTTGCTGTACCAAGTAGATATTCATATATCATCACTATATAAATATATATTACTCTTATGCTCGAGTTATCGAATTTTTTTTTCATCCAATTCAATTCGCTTAAAATATTTCACATGCAAAAACGGAGCAAGGAAGTGAAGACGGGAACAAGGAAGCAGTCGAAAAACGGAGAGCGAAAGAGAGAGAGGGAAGGGGAAGGGAGGCGAAACAGCTGCCACACCGCGCTATATCCGAAATCCGGCAAAGAGTAAGGAGGCGAAGAAGCGCTGCAAGACGTTATACCGACTACTACTCGACGGGGAGCTCGTGCTCTCTCCGCGAGAGATAGCATAGTTTGCCGTGTGCGACGCTAGGCACTAAAAATAGTTTGCCAACAATTTTCGTAAATATTTCAGCGTCGGCTGGAGTGGAGTTCTCCCGGCACACTTCTTCCCCTCTCTCTCTCTCTCTCTCACTTTCCGCGCTTGTATATGCATTAGCGAAATTTCGCCCCGTGAAAATTAAAATGAACTTTCTCGGCCGGCTTATGTACCCGCGCGAGGTCTGCAATAACGCTCAGTTATTTAGCGGCGAAGTCGTAATTAATCGTGTCAATTAGGGGAGAAGGAGAGAAGATGGGTATTTCAGTTGAGTGTGCTGAAAGAAAGCGCGAATTCCTCGAATGTTTTTCAATTACGTGAGAGTTACTTTGTCAATTTGCTGATATTCGCTTTTATGAAGAGCGATATTGAAAAATAAGAGCACGCGCGCGGAATGCGCCGAGTGATGGAGCTTTTTTTTTAAGCTGACCTGAAAAGGCGCTTTTTACTATATTTATGAAAGGTTTCGGTGTAATCAGATTATGCGAAAGATGACTTCATTTTGTCAAATGTGCATTGCTAAAGTCAGAAAGGTATCAATCTGTGGCATTAATTTTTCATAATGATAATTATTTTAGAGGTCAACTGATATGTGAATGTACATACAATTTAAATTGAAATTTTATTTGGGACAAAATTTAATAACATTTTTATGTACGAAATTGTCATTGGAATCACAATGATTATCAGAATATTCACATAAGTAGAATATCATAAATGTAACATTTGACAGCTACAATGTTTTAATTCAACAGTGAAAATGATATGACATTTACAGTACTGTAATAATCTTTCAGTTTTTTTATTTCCCAAGCTCGTCAAGGTTTTCGTCACTCTAATTGAATAACAGAAACCTACTTATTCACATCTGAATCACTGAGTTTTTAAAATTAAAATTCATTTTAACGCCAGAAATTTTGGTAAAGCGACGAGAGAATGGGAAAAAATTTTAAATAGATTGAAATCTTTTCTTCGAATTAAAAACACTCAACTTTATTATAATGAGCAGAAGTACTTGTTTAAAGTTTAGACAGGCCGTCGTATTAGTCAAACAATCATGCGCATCTAATTACTTGAAAGCGAAATTTTTCAGCCACGCATCCACGATAAGTACTCCTACCCTTAACTGACGCTAATTCTACTTTCAACTCTCTCTCTCCCTCTCACCAGTTTTACTCGCGCTGTCACAACTACTTTGTCTCAAACAACGGCGCCAGCGTTACGCGCAATCTTCGAAAAATTCGCCGGCAGCCGCCGACAACTTTGCATTATCCGCGCAGCGCGCTAAAATACACGTGACGCTATTTACTCGATTTTACGCGAGGAAAGAGGGAAAATTTAAGTCCTTCTCTCTCTCTCTCTTGCGTCGGGTGGGGGGTAATGCGACAAAAATGTATTCCCCGCGGATCTCACTTCCTCTTACCCCTCCTCCCCTATATACGCGTCGCGACTTTCTGGCTAGACTCGGCGGCGCCGCCGCAGCGAACTTTTCGATTCACCGGCGTTGCGCGGAAAATTCTGTACCCGCATGCGCGCGCGGCCCACGGATCAATCCTTATCTTTTATGCGCCCGCGTGCTCGCGCGCAAGCAACTTTTGTCTCCCCGCGGAATTTCGGGTGCGGGGGCGGGAAAGTTAAACGAAACACAGGAAAGAGAGAGAGACTGTTTCGCGCGTGCCGTAATCAAAACTGTTTGGGAAATGAAGTCCTTCCCGCGACGTGGCCGTGCAACGACGACGGGAATGAGACGCGCGCGTGAGACTCGGCAGACGGATATTATGGAAATTTTCTCTCTTGAGTGAGTCGTGCGTGGATGGTAGCGGGCGGTTTTTAGGGCGCACGCGGGCCCGTTGCAAAGTGAGATTTCCCCGAGGCTGCTTAAATTTTCGCGAGAATTGCGTTGTACTTTCTGTGGGGAGCGGAAATTTTTTTTATTTCTAAAGCCGTCACTGTCTCGTGCGCCGCGCAGAGCTAAATTTTCAGGGAGACAGCAACATTGCGCGGCGAATTGAATATGTCGGGAAGTTCGGAGTATTCGGTGGGGAGGGCTTTCTCGTCGAGGTTAAAAGTGCAGATCCGCTTTAAGAGCCTTCCAAGTTCTAATTGCGCATACGTATGTTCGCTGGTTAAGTAATATTTTTACTTAACTACTTTTTTTCTAAAGTAGGCTACGCAAACTTTCTCTCCCCCACGCGCTCTGTTACTTTCGCTCCAACGCGAAGTACTTTTGTTACGTGATGCACGTACCATACCGGCGCTGTGCAACTGTGTTGCGAAATAACTTTAATAAGAAATCTTACTTTTATGCTTAATTAAGTTTTTGTTATACTATGCGCGATGTAGCACAGAAAATATGGAAAATAATGTTTTACTTTATCAAACTATGCGTGTGGCCGAGCATATTTTCCGTATTCGGAACGTATATACCATTTATTAACAAAAACCAATTACATTTTGGAAACGAAAAAAGAAGAAAAAAAAAGTTAACGATTCAGTATTGAAGATTAAAATGTTTCAACTCTCGCGCTTGAATAAATTTTACACGAAGCGGCATAGGATTTATATCCTTTCATCATTTCACAAGCATATTTCCGATAAACGTTCAATTCATCTCTCGGACGCGATTCCGCCAGCGCCGCCTTGCTTCTCCCCTGCGCAGCCAATTCATTAAGCGCTGTTGAAAAATTTCGCGTCTCCCAGCTGTACTCTCAGGAACTGCCGAAAGGGCTGCTCGCGAGATAAAGAGCGAGAAAGCTTGCGTGAGTCATTCAACCCTTGGTCGTCGAAGTTCCTTGGCTCACTTCTCGGCACGGTGCCTATGAATAACTTTGCGAATCTTCCTCTCTCCCTCTCTCTCCTTTTCACTCGTCAGCCCCTCTCCGATGCGTTTTTTTTCCTTTAATGCGTCTCCTCTCTACCCGATCGTTACAAACTTTCCCTCCGCGCACAATGTCCTTTGAATTCGAACCGCGACAAAGGTGTTCTCGCGCGCGAAGCCGCCTCGAGCCATAGTGTAATCTAAAGTTCCGCGCAGCCCCGATTAAGTAGCGCCAAGTATAACTTGGCTGCGGCGCCGCCCGAAATAATGTTTCCCGCTTTTCCTACCCATTACTTGCCCCACCCACTCCGCTGGCGTCTGGCTGCGATTTTTCGATAATTCCAAGATGAGCGTGGGAGAGAAAAAAAGGACAGTGAGCGTGGGAGTTAGAGATGATGATAATGAAAGATTTTCATTTCGAAGGATAAAGTCACGGGGGGAGAGGAGGAGATGCTCCGTTGTGATCAATCGCAGTAGCAGCGGCGCCGGCGCCCGGGTGTCGGCAGAGACTGGCGCCAACCCGGGCACGCAGGCGCGCGCGTTTTCTTTGTAATTAATTTAGGAGGAGTTCGATGGGGGTTTCCGGGCAGCGATGAGATATATAGAGCGCATGCCAGCCGTGCATCAAGCTGATTGAATTCTTTATAATGATTCGCGTTCGATTACTTTGCGAAATGTTTTTTCCCGCAGATTTTTCCCGATTTGACCCGCTGCTATTTTCGCTGTTTGATCATGCTGGCGCGTGGAATCAGACGCTGTGGAGGAAAATTTTATGGGAATCGATTTTTTTTCTTACCACCTCCATGGGTAGTTTAATAATCAGAAATTTTTTTTCATTTTATGCAAAGTGCAATTTTTTCATGGTTTATAACTCTTTTTCTGTACGAAATAAATGTATATTAATTAATGTCTCAGTACTGAAGATTCTTTTCATATGTTTAATTATTTAAATTTACCTAGAGCTTTATATTATGTATTGTTTTTATAAATATGTTTATATATACTTGTAACATTTTTGTTTTTTCTCTAAATGAAGCAAATAATAGCCTAGACTATACGTCACTTTTGTGTAATAATATAAAAGTAGATGGATTTCGCAAAAAATAAACTTATTGCTCAATAAAATACCCCTTATAGGCAATTGCCCTTGTTATATTTTGTTTATATTCTGATTTTACAGACCACATGTATAATAATATAAAATTTTCCCCAGTATCCAATCAAAAGTGGCGTTTACCTTTACATAAAATAGCCTAAGAAAACAAATCCATACAACCAGAGTCGTACTCTACTAAAGCTCAGAAAGAAATCTAATATTCCTAAAATATTTCGCAATAACGAAGCATACACTTTTATTATCTGTTCGCATGCCGGCGCGTTTCATTACAGTCCTGAACTTTGGCCACACTTTCCCGAAAGCGGGATAAACTAGCCTTCCCCTAATACCGGCCTACACGCTATATATACGTCCGCGTATAATTAGCTCAAAAATGCCCGACTGATTAATGCCCGCCTCCGCGCCTGCAGAAGTTTGTCGAAGGAATTCCGGCATTTCGCATCTCTTCATTATCCGCTTATACTTTATACTCCTCTGCTCTCTCCCTCTCTCCCGCGCCATATCCCGCGATTATACGTCTGTCCTCCTTTCCGCGTGTCCTCCTCCTCTATATATATATAAAGCATCGCTTCGCTCGCGGCCATTATTATTATCGCTTCCCGCGTCGGTCCGTAAATTCAGCTGCGCGGCGGCGGCTTCGGAGAATCCTGCAGCGCGCGCGCGAGGAATTTATCGGGCCGAGATATACCCGGGACTACTACTTCGCCGTGCGGATACTTCGCCGCCGAAAGTGTACGCGGAGGCGGCGTAGCGGAGGAGGAAAAAAATTCCAAAGAAAGAGAGGCAGAAAAGAGAGAGAGAGGGCGTCTTATGCATTTTTGCGAGGCGCGGCGTAGTGGGCTATATTTGCATGGCAGCGTGCCCGGAGGAATTTGCCGTGGCGCGCTTGGCTGGCTCGCGTGTATGTATGTGTATATATGTATATATAGTCGGCTTTCTCTGTGCGAGGGAATTACATTTTTCGCCGAGTAGCGGCGGCTCCTTTGCGCGCGTTCGAGGGAGAGCCGACGATGCAGTAAACGGTTTTGCGCCTTTTTAGCGCGGGGGCGGCCGGGATATAACGCGCGGAAAAGTGCCGAGGGACGAGGGTATACACACGCGCGTACCACGTCTTTATGTGTGTGTGTGTGTGTGTGTGTGATTTCAGAGAGGGTGTGCGTTATCAGAGAGATGGAAAAAATATATAGTTTATTAGTCATTTCTGTATATATATGTTTAGAAATTAGGTTTAATTATATAAATACACATTAATTACTGGATTTTGTAACGAGGTAATATGCAATGAAACAGTTCTTTTGCACGATCTCTAATTCACGTTCTTGTTAACGGTTGATTAATTATGAAAGCGAGAAAGTTGAGTACCTATTTGGCGCTTTTGAGTGAAGAGCGTCGAGTCCCACGTTGAATTGAGCAAAATATTTACAGGGATACTCAAAATGATATGAAAAGGCTTTTGAGGAGGGGAAAAACACCACACAGAAGTTTACGAGAGGTTCGCCAAGTTTCTAGACGACGGAAAATCTCTGAAAGACGACGTGCTTGGCAAACGGACGCTCACCAGCTAAACAGATGTAGTCATACGAAAATTGGAGAGCTAGTGAAAAAAGTTTAGACTCGACTTTGGTCCGTGCCCGCCGGTTTCGATATTATGCAATACCGCGCATTTTGGAGATAAATTAATTTCGTTTCTTTTTTGCTACACTTATGTGCTTTATAATAATTTCAATATAATTAATTAAGATATGACTATTTAAATAACCATAAGAATAAAAATGTATTTAAATGGAGTGAATGTATACTTTTCTTTTTAAATGATTCTGTCTAAATACTTGTTCTAAATTCTTAGCATCAAATAATTAATTGATAAATTGCTACTTATTAGTATCAAATTCCAAACATATTTTAAAATAAAAAATATAACGTAATAATGATATCGAGATAAATATTCATGTTTATGAATATAATGTGTTAAGCCACAAAGATATTGATTATAATTATGCCGTAAATGAAACCACCAAATCCTTTTGACCCTGTTATATGGCTAATATTAATCAAAGAATTAATTATTATTATAAATACCAATTTGATTATTATTACTTCGGAATTGCAGCGCAGCTATTATGTTACGGTTTAAAGCATTTTAATATTTAATAAACACTTTGCTAATGAAAAGTATTCCTCCATAATGAATGTTTGTAGGGTGAAATGATGGTGTTATTTTAATTGTTTATTGACAAATCGTTTTGATTTTCAGACATCTTTTAAATCTTTAATATTTTCTTCTTAGTAGATTAAATTTTATACAAATTGAAATGCCATTATTTGATCAATAATCAATCAACACTAATTAATAAATCTATACCTTATTGTTTGCCATCCGTTCTTGAATGCATAAACTAATTCTGCAATAATTGTAAATTCTGACCCGAATCTAATCACAATCCTATATGCCATCGTCATTTCTTGTATTTAATAGATTCTATTTTATAGTTTTCATTTCGACAATAATCAATTCACTTACCGCCTTTCTACTATATGCACAATATTTATTATTTAACGAAAGCGCATTTTTTTCAATGTCCAAAAACAAAGTAAAACGTATTTTTGAAATACATTTTTCAGGGTAAAAATTTTTCACCATTAAAATACTACGCATTCATCTAAATAAACACAATTTTCCAAGCGATGAGAAAAAATAAAACTAAATTTGCAAACACTATTAATCTAACTTTTTACTTTTTGCGTACATATAAATAATTAAAATGACTTTATAAAAATAACATTATAAAAACAGACTCTCCCGATCCCAGCACGAGCCCAGCGAAAAATCCCTTGTCAATCATACGCCTCGATTACCGCTAACGCAACTTGCCACCGTAGCTCGTGCGTGCAACACACACATACACAACCAACCAACCGCCCACCTCTCTTCGTCCAATAATAACCCAACGCACAGCCCCTCCACGTGCACGTGCTCTCATCCTCTTCATCTCTCTCTCTCTCTTTCCCCCATCCTTGTTTAGAGCACAATATAATCGGCGCTCGCGGTTCGGCGGGCGAAAGTTCGCTTGCGCGGGAGAATAATCCCGCTCGCTTCGAGAGCCCTTAGATTAGTCTTATCGCGTAATTCGCTACCCGAGCGACCCACTTAACTCCCCCGCGACGACGACGACGACGCCGACGAGGAGGTACGTATACATACATATATACCTGTAGTATATCGCGGGATAGACTCTAACTCAGCCGCCGCAGACGCAGCCGCTGTCTTGACTGCGCGCGCCGCCAGCCAGCAGCGTTTAACGGGAATTCCGGCTGACTGGAGGCACGAAGGCGCCGCCGCCGCCGGCAGCGGAGGTACGACGGAGGGAGGGATGCCCCGGAGTTGGAGTATTTGCGAAAGAAGTTGGCGGGAGGAAGCGAATTGCGCGACGAGGCAAGGGAGAAGCCGCCGCTGCCGGTCCGCAGGAGAACGAAGCTACTCTTATACGAGTGTGCAAGCGCGTGCGAGCGGTGAGGATGTTAATTGTGCGCGACTGATTTTTATGGGAAAAGTTCGTGTTTATGAAGCAGTTGCGAAATAATTATTGGATATGCGCGTAATATAGTGTGTTATGGAATTTGAATGGGATTTGTTGGATTTAGGTATGGCATGCATTTGGATGTCTGACTAAAATGCGAGTTCTACTACTAACAAGTAGTATTTTCATGAAAGTGCATAGTTGGGCGGTATTTAATGAATTTTGGTTGTTTTCGGTAAATTCAGGATTATTATATAATGACTTCGTACTATTTAAAATAAAGCAGATTGTTATAAGTAAAGAGAGGGTAATCTGCTTAACGTCGTTAACATTTATCGAAAAACGGATTCTACGTGCCCCGCTGGATAACTTTTTCAATAATGTTATGTTTTTATTCCATGTTATATATTTTTGATATATTATATGTTTTTCACGGAGTGTTTCGAATAACATAAATAAATAATGAGATGTTCACATAAAATTGACATATTACTAGCAAAGACAAGAAATCATTGGCTTATTTTTTTATTCATTGCCTGCAAAGCTGCATTTATATGATTAGTTGAAATACTCTGATTGTATAGGTATATGCGAAATGTTATATTTTATAATTTTTTTTTATCATATAATATAGATTTAAGATAAGTTTAATATTAAAATTTCCTGTATAAATAATTTCCACATTGAAAGATTGATTCCTGGCATAGTTAATGTAACCATTACGTTGATCGAACAAAATTATTAATTCGCTAGAGTAAAGTTATATATGTATTCATAAAATAACTGGAGCACATTTATTTCAAGTTAATTTATGAATTATTCATGGCATTCATCGCACGAGTCTAACAAAGACTCGCGTAGCATAAACATTGAAAAATATAACTTTTCCGCCGCGCACGAATCTCGCAAAAAAAGCCAGAAACAATGTTTCATTTGAGTTTTCGTTTTCATTAAAAATAAATTCTAGCCCACTCAACCGCGAACCCGTAAACCGAAACCAACATCACTCGAAAATAAATTCTTTCCTTTTTTTCGCCCCTTTCATTTTCTCGCGTAAATATAGACGATGCAAACGACTGGCGCGTGGGAAGATAGCGCGCAAGTATACGCGCCTCCAAGAGCGAAGAAAGGAAAACCAGGGCGCCGAAGAGAGAGAGGGAGAGAGAGAGAAAGAGCGGTAGAAGGACGCGAGAATATCGTTAACGGAGATAGGTGCTGCGTGCACCTGCGCTCGTACACGCGACTACCGGGTGCGCGCGCGCGCCATTTGTTATTCGATTAAAGCGTCGAGACAAGCGGCATCCTTATACGCGCGTGTATACGTGTATATATATGCTGGATATATAGATATATACACAGTCGGGGGGGAAAAGTGAATGCGCGCCGACGTCTTACGTCGACGGGCGGCGGGGTTGACAGTCCGCCCGGGCGCGCGCGAATTCCTCGGAGAAATAATGCGGTACCGCAGACGGGAAGACGGAAGGGAGATCAACGCCCCTTCCCGTGTCGAGACTGATGTCTACGTGTGGATGTGTCTATGTGCCTATGTATATATGTATGTGAGATGCGCGCCGTGGTTGGAATTCAGAGGGGGGAAATTAATATGCGCGCGGCCTAATTGTTCGCGGGACATAAAGGGCCCGGGTCTTGGCACTGGCTTCGAAGCGAGCTATATGTATACGCGGAAGCGAAAAGTATGATTTGAGTGAAGAGAGTAGAGAGAGATAAATATTTTCCGGAGAAGAGAGCTGTTTCTCTAGCGCGCGCTCGGCGGCGTCGTTTTCTCTCGCCCCGCTTCTGTTTGCAGAGCCGGTATTTATTCATGAGAATTATTTTCGCACCGCCTGGACGTATAGGAAATTATATAGGATACTCTGGGTCGGTGTTTTAATCCGAAAGAACTGCTCTTGAGGGTATACTTCGAATCGCTGGGGATAGAGCGATGATTATTGTTTGTGAAAGATTTCTCGAGCAATCGCATGGCTGCGTATTATTTATACATGATCAATTTCCCATTAAATTTTATGTGATATTAATAAAATACGGTAATTTATGCGAACCACGTGCCATGTTTAACCTAAATTTTAAATTTGCCGATTGTTTGAGGACTCTATAGAGCCGTAAATACTAGGCATTATATAGGTGTGAGAGAATAATTTGCGCAATCGAGCGGCGTGATTAGACGCTTTTGTACACCGTGCGCTAGCAAGTACTCGATAGCGCTATTCATGGAGTGCGGTAATCGGGCACGGATAGATAGAGCATTTCGCCGGGCTTTTAAACTTTATGCGAATTCGAATAAATATTTAGCTGTTTATAAATGTTTGTAACGTTTTGGAATTTATTATGCAGCGGTTTTGATAATATTAATATATACATGTTCATTAATCGACAGTTTGAATATAAAAAGACATTATAAATTTATAAATGTACAAGAAAAAGTTTTTCGATAAGTAGCATTGGTACAAAAAAAAAGCTAATCAGCCATTTACTTAGGTGCGTTTATGTAAACTATTTTACCGTCTTTTTCCAATCAAATAAATCAAGTTTCAAAATATACGACCATTCAAATTTTTATTATAATTATAAAAGATTTATAATCTTTAAAGATCAATAACGTCACGTTCTTCTTACTTTTGTGGATAAATAGAAAAGTAAGGTACACAAAGTG
>UXGD01000248.1:0-73725 GCA_900474315.1 Torymus auratus | reverse complement strand
AAATATTTTTGCCGAAAGCTAAAAATGCCGAAAGGTTATAAACAAAGAAAAGTCGAATGCCGAAATAAACAAATGCCAACTCGTTAAAAATTCGAAAAGAAAACAAGTGAACTTTAAATTGCCGAAAATAATTTTGTTGAAAATGAAAATGCCGAATTTAAAAATGCCGACAACACTGTTATTAATCGGAAAATACATCAAATAACCAAAATATTGATACATCATAATTTTCGGGAATTTTAGCCTTCGGTTTTTCACTCGTTCTGTAAAACTGTTTTTCGGTCATTTTACATTTTGGTTTTTTAGGTGCTTCTGCAAAAATTACATTCTGCAATTGTAACTTTTCTGCAAATTTAGCTATCGGTATAATATATTCTTCATTTTTAGCTTTCGGCAATATTTTCTAAAAACGTATCCCCACACATATACTTATACCTTTTTCGTATACTAAACAAAAAATTATTTGTGTTTGATCCCTGATTTCATGGTCAAAAATGACAAATCGTCGGGTGCGAGCAAGAACGTCCTATCTCGGCTCGACGTGTAAGAACGCCCTATCCCAGCTCGGTGCGTAAGAACGTCCCATCTCGGCTCTATACTAATCACTCATCACCAAATTAAATCGCAATCATTGCTTTATCCAAATACAGCCTCTTTATTAGAACTAGATTGGCTTCCCTTGCTGTACTCGCGTATGTGATTTCCCTCGATTGTCCGTCAAACCCACAGTGAAATTGGCGCCTCTCACTCTTTCTTTCTTCCCCTTCCACAAATTTCCCAGTTAAATCTCATACCGAACTGCGATAGTGGCCGTCGCAATTCTGTTCAGCCCCTTCCCTGGGTAAACTTTAGAGCCCATATACCTACTGAGTTACACACACGCATGCTTAGTAACATATATGAATAGTAGTAGAAAGAAGAACTGGCTAAGGTAAGTGGAAGGAACGGGCGGGAATGCGCTCTTGGTTTCCGGAAGCTGTCGATGCTAAATTGCGGCGGTTTCGACCGCGTAAACGACCATAGTGGACTTTGAGACAAAGCACGCCCTGCTCCGTTATGTGCTTGCACTTTCTGCTTCACCCATTCTACGGTACATGTCTATATGCGCATCTATAGCAGGAAGAGATGTACAGGGCCATTGCATTTAAAAAATATGTGTTTTTTTTTAAGTTAGGTACCTCTCATTTAACCTTCCACTAACATTTATTATTATGCCCATAGTCATGTAACCGAATTAATTTGATCGGGCACTGAATTGTATTTTATTTTTTCACGTCCGTGAAGGTATGCGCTTATCAAGTGAAATTTATTTTGGGAAAGAATAATGAAATTTTATAAAACGAGTGTTATTCAATTTCAAAATTTTATGGAGCCAGTAATAAATTATTTGAATTCAAAATCATATGGAACTGGTGATTATTCAACTAATAATCAGCAAATTGAAATATGTACTGATAGAAACGATTTTATCATGGTTTGACAAAAGATACAGCTCAATTCTGGTTGATTTTCTTTAATCTGGTAATGTGTTGTTAGCCGAATAAATTCTTTTTTGTTTTATATGTTAAATTTTCTAATATACATATTTATGTTGTCAAATGCTAGTTGGTATCTTGATATTGTAAAATGTGTATTCCTGAAACTTAAACAGAAAATTAACGGAATGATTTAATATAAGTTCAAACGTTGTTACGATATCTAAAAAACAATTCCTTAATTAAATCAAGACTTCTGATCAATATATCTCGCTCAGGAAAATTTTGCTGCGATTTGAAAGAGCATAGCCTAATATACTTTTTGATGCAGTGGGCATAAAAAAGGGTTTTACACCTTCTCGTGGCGTTAATTTTTCACCTATGTAGCCGAAACCCTCTTATTTTAAGTCCACAATTCAAAGCGTTAGAATAGGCATAACGCCCACTGGATCAAAAAATATAGTTTGCAACACGGGCATTGAATTTATACCCTCAAGTCACCACGAAGAACTCTGGGCGTAAAATTTCCTGGAGAAATAGGTCGATCAAGATGCTCGTAAGGACTTTGAAATTGAATTTTTTTACAGTAGGGACAATCTCGGAAAATTACACGCCTCGTTGATTGTAATTCAGAAAAGAAACGCAATTCGCATCTTTTCCTCTCAATTTTCTCTTTTCTCGCAAGGAGGAACGTATAAAAGGTGCCAATGGAGATGAAGGAAATACCAGCGGTCAGACAATGGACGGTGCCGTGTCTTGAACCGAACGTGGTCCGGATTAACAAGAATCGCACGCTCGGTCACTCGCGTGCTTTGTTCACTGCGCTTAGAGAGGGATCGCCTCTTACCCGCGACGTACCTACCATCGCAGTATCGGCCATTCGTCTCGGTCTTGGATTGTAGACTGGAATCCTTATTTTAATTAAATGCTGATGAATCATGAACGGAAATGCTTGAACCGTCAAGAATCAGACGTTTGTCATGGAACATTGCAGTGCTTAATAATTTTTTTTGTCTGTTCGGTGTATAAGGTGTTTAGTGGAAATTACTTTTATCAAAAATGTCTAGAAAATTAGAAAATTGTCAGAAAAATACCTATGACCTTAAACCTCGGAATAAATGGCTTTTTTACGCATAAACTTTCGTATTCGATAGCGGAAAAATTCCCTCTAAAAATACATACTATCTCTTCTAAGTATTGTAATTCGTTACAGAATTATTCTTGTTTATTCTATCTGATAAATAGCAACATCAATAAATTGATTTAATTTTTTCAAAAACAGAATATTTTTTCTCTGAGTTTATTTTTTAATTGTATTGTCTCTCTTTCGTGTATTTTTAGAACTTTGATTATTGAAATGTAAATGAAACAGTCAAATAGGCACCGGAAATTAAATTACAAACCATATCGTATATTGACTTGCTTAATATGATTTCCTTAAAATATCTTTTAAAAATCGAATGATTTTAATGAAATTAAGAACACTCAACCTAGATATAGATAACAAATATATACATCCTAATTAAATAAAATGGCATCTATCAAAGTGAATGAGACAGCTGAAATTATCCATTACCTAGATTTCTCTTGAAAAGAGTCAGCGATTACCTTTTAAGAGGATGCTGTACTGACGTTCACTGATTTTTTTTCAAATTTATTTTTTAATATACATATTTTCTTTCATATTATTAAAACTTTATGGGCAATCGTGCCCGCGTGTGTGTGCGTATATTTCGGAAATTAGAAACCGAGTGCAATAATAAAATTCTGCAGCATGAATATTGGAAAACGCGATAATTTTTTATCTTCGCACACCGGCTCACAAGTTTTGTCATGAAATTACGGAAATCCTTTCGAAAACAACTTTTTTTCCGAGCGGGTGACAGCTGGGAATTATTTACCTATACACATGGGTACATATGAGAAAATGAAAGGATACGGAAACAATAAAGTTATATAAAAATTTTTAGATTTTTAAAAATGATTCTTTTATGTATGTGTTTCCGCGAAATTTTTGAAAATCCAGTGCAGTTTTGAAACCAAAGTTTTAGGATGTTCCTTATTTGCCAATTTTAAAATTTCCAAAATGTCTGACCTGATTACTGTTCTGGGTCACTAAAAAAAGGTTTCCAACAAGTTTGAACCGGATTCGTCGAAAAACCAGATTAATTTTCTATGATTGAGTTTTTGTAATCTGCGAGAAAAAAAAAACAGAAAAAATGCCCTTCTCCATTTAAATAACCATGTGAATAATGAGGTGTTGGGTGGCACCTGGGTTTTTAACAAATCAGGCTCAAAACTGTTGGAAACCTATTTTTTAGTTACCCAGAATCTTAATCAGGTCAAATATTTTGGAAATTTAAAAATTGTTAAATAAAGGACACTCTAATTAGCTAATGAGTTGGCAGTAGAACAATATTTCAAAACTTATTGGTTATTATTTGTTACGGATGGATATCGATACGAATATGCAGAATAAGAAGAAGCAATGAATACAATTACAGTATGACGACAATTAGCAGAAAGTCGAACGGTGGCGACCGTGGTTAGTTGGTAGTGTGTCTGAGTTGTGAGTTCGCGGCCCTGGTTCAAGCTGGAGTCCGTCACTTTTTTATTATTAAAAGTTTCGATAACTCGCTCGTAACACCATCAACAATATAATATTTATATTGATTGAGAGATAAAATTATTACATTATCAACTAGTTTAATTGCAAACTCCTTTTATTTTATATAAGATGTAATCGGGTCAAATGTATTATTTATCCATACGACTCGGAACATGCATTCGAAAATAAAGAACTTATGAATAACTTACTTCTTATGCTAGAGCTTCACAGCTCGCCGAGCAACGTTACCTAAAATCGTTTACATGTACTATAGTTTACACTCTTATACATAAAACTACTCACTATTTTTCCGATATATGCGAACCTCCTCGATTTCTCGAAGACAATATCTGCTGCCTACCCGCACTATCAAGCTTATGCGCACCGCGACTTGACCGCTATGCTAACCATCTTACCCTCGCTTATAGCTCTTAGCCAGGTCCATACTACTTTGCTTTGGCTGAGGCTTGCCTCTCGGTCCGATTACTATCACTGGCTACCGAAGAGCTTTACATATCAACCCTCTCTTCTATGCATAACGACTTATCTCAAAGTGATTTTGCACATCCCGATCCGTGAATGACTGGGGATGTCTGCGAGTCATAATGACTTTAGCCACATTCAAGGGCCGAGATAGCACGTAAAGAGAATCACAAACGTGACAACACAGGTTCTTTATGTTTTCTCTTAGGCTCATGCGCTTCATTCCTCCCTCTCACCCTCTCACTAACTTTCCCTTCATGGTACTTTATCAATTATAAACCATCTCTTGAACTATTCTTCATTAAAATTTTTGAAAATAGTACAACATTCAAGTATGCGTGGATTAATGAGCAATGAAAACAACGAATGAGTGCTAACTCTCTTTGTGTATAGCGATAGCTGATAAGAGTCTCATCAAACTTCAAAAACTCGAATTCTATCCACTGAGTCCCTGAACGCCATCGACAACCTTGTTTAACTTCTTTTCATATTCTTATCGCACTTCTTGGTGATCTTCGCCCTTGCTCATAATATTACTTTGAATAGTCACTGCATCTTAATACTTTAAAAACATTTCGTCAACGTCAACTCTGGCAACGGGGCCCTTAAATAATTTGGCACTTTGCATTTTGTTTACCCACTCCACTCATTCCTCCTTCTCTTTTCCATTTAAAATTTATTCCTATTTATTTATTTTCACGTCTCAACCGGCAATATACATTATTCAGCATTACGCTTGCCTTACTTCGCTTTTATTCGCGTTGCACACAATTTAAAATAATATCTCGATTTTCAAAAGTAAGTTACGAGTAGGAGAAAGTGCGAGAGACCGAGAACGACAGTGAGTGAGAGAGAGAGAGAGAGAGAGAAGAGGGGAGCAGAAAGCTAAAAATGTGCATTTCCTTATAAACTTTCAAGTGGCTTGCCTTGAGCTTTGTATGTATGCCCCAGAAGGTCGGAATACCGTAAATGGGCGCGTCCTGAGGCGAGGAGCTTATGCGAAAGAAAGGAGAGCAAGAGGGGAAAGAGGAAGTCTCGAACCCCTGAGCGCACGGAGTTCCCTCCTTTCCCCTCTTCTATCCCTTTATACACTCCCTCTTGATATTTGAGGCTCTAACTGATATATTTGTTTTGTGCTAAAACTGTAGCTGTTAAGTTCTCGCATTTTTCTTCTATTACTGCGATAATCAATAATACGCCGAGTCTCAACCCCCTTCATGCGCGCGATTTATGGGTACGTGTGAAGACACCCGTTTTAGCTAAGTCTAGACGCACCAAGTGCTAGATGACTCCTGGCTCTTTTATAACTCAGAGTGTTCAGATTTACAGTCAATGGAGAGGCACTTTATCTTTTTATCACCCAACCTTAATGCAATTTATTTTGAGATAAGTTAAAGACAGCTTTAAAATGATAAAAAAAATCGATTTTACTTTTGTGCGGATGAGTATCGTTGGCATCGCGTCTATTCGAATGTATGTGTGTTCATATACGTATTGCGCGTACGATCGGCTCGCTGTTTGTCCGTTTTCGAAGCGTCGTTTTTATGTAGCGCGTTGAATGCGAGAAAACCAAATTTAATTTGTAATATTTTGAATAGTGTATAGTTCGAAGAGTATAGTGTTAAATAAATCTTTAATTGTTAAGTATATTTTGCTGAGTGTTATTATGGTCACCTTCTCCAATCCTCCACTGAACACCCGTCCGAACTAGTCAATGTTAGTCTGTACTTATTTCGCGTTAATCAACTTTTTTCGCGCGTTTTAATACAAAAACATCTGTTGAACATATGCAAATTGAGTTAGAAGCGTTAATTCTTACGCTCGGCTCGTAAGAACGTCCCATCTCGACTCAGCGCGTAAGAACGTCCCATCTCGACTCGGCGCGTAAGAACATCCCATCTCGGCTCAAAGTCAACCCACGGAGCATCCGAGATGAGACATTCTTACGCGCCAAGTCGAGATGGGACGTTCTTACGCGCCAAGTCGAGATGGGATGCTCTTACGCGCCGAGCGGAGATAGGACGTTCTTGTTCCCACCCGACGATATATAGTGGCGCTAGCTACCTGTACGGCTACAACTCGATTTTTTTGGCCAAAATTAGGTGCGCATGCAAGTAAAATATATTGACAAAAAATTAAACACACATTATTTATAGGAACAATGAAAAAAGTCGCCTCGTCAAGTGTTTGAAGTTTTTTATTAAGAAATGAAAAAGAAATATATCCTAGATATTTGTCGGCAGCTGTTTTACGAGTGCAACAAACAGATTCAGCGGCCTGGAAATTTATATCCTTGCACACCACTCCTGCTTTGCAATAACGCACACGCTCGGAGAGAGGAAGGGGGGTCAGCGTGTGAGAGAGAGAGAGAGAAAGAAAGAGAGGCGGAGAGAAACAGAGTTTTTCGTAAAAACGCGCCACACTGCAGTAGAAAGCGCTACTTATCTCGCATTTCGCGCGTGGCTAAAGGTCGTATTTCGAGGATTCCGCGCATGCGAGCGCTCCGTCTGTTTTCATGAGAGAAATGGATCCGGAAGCACACCACTCAGTGCAAATTTTCCGTAGAATCAACAACGAAGAACGCACTGAAAAGGAGTTCTGTGATAAACAAAACGGTTCTTCGGAGAACTATTGTTAGGGTGAATAGGGTGAATGGATACTTCGCACTGGATGTAATATGAAGGTGTACAAAAAAAAGAAAAAATTATGAACTTATTTTGCATGAAATATAAAAAATGGATATTATTAAAATATTAATGAAAAAATTAAAAAATAACATCTTTCCGATCAAAATAGGTGCAATAGATATTGAGATGTGTTCTTTTATTCACACACAAACTCATCCACACCCACACACGTAGGGTTACCAGATAATAAAAAAGAAAATACGCCGAATTATATCAAATCAAGAGAACATTATCTAAGTTTTGTAATATTCTACCTTTCTACAAAGTTTTAAATCAAATTATGAATTAGTTTGTGCATAAATTTTGAACGAAATTTCGACTGGACTGCTTTTTCTCGCCCTTAGTCGAGTGGAATTGTACAAGACGATGCTCTCGGCAAAGGAGTGACAAGCTTTCTTTGTGACCTGATGGCCTCGGAGTTGACTCGCGAGGAGAGTGGTCGGCTGATAGAAGTGTCTACAGTACCTATGTATATTTTGTCCGAGCCATCGTATTTTGTTTCATTCTTTCGCGTGATTTATATTTAGTCAGCTACGTCACGCAACACGTTTCGATTCAGATAGATTTCTTGTACGACAAAATATGTGAATATTCTTGGTAAAGTATGTAGGAACACAAACATATTACCTGACTTCAGTCTTATAATTTTAAGTTTCTGTGTACTCTTCACTACTGAGTATCAACTCCCAAATTTTAGTGTATTTTAAGAGTACACACTGAAAAATAGGAGTCAATGTTCAGAGTTAACACCGAAATATGAATGTTTACACTTGAAGTTTGGGAGTTTACACTGAAAAATGAGTGTTTACGCTCAAATTTGGGTGTAAACGCCCAAAAAATGAGTTTTTTCCGTAAGGGTTATCCATTCATTCTTTTGGGGGTTGGCAAGCGGAGCGAGCAGAAGAGAACCCCTTGTTATATAGTATATATATAATAATTTATACATAATAGGTTTTATGCTATTTACGTAAAAAATAATTTGATGTAATTTTACTCTTCTCTTTGAGATAGCATTCTGTTGTACCATTAGCAGGGGTTTTCAGTTCATAGAATAGAATAAAATATCCAAAATAATTATATTAATCATATATAATTCGTTTTAGTAGGTTTTTAATTTTAATGTATAACTCGAGATTTATGATAATTTAAATAATCGATTGTCGAAACTTTGAAAAAAGTCATGAATTGTTCAAATCTACTCCAGATCGCTCACAGTCAAGTGAATACAAAAACTTACATTGACGAATCCGAATCACCGCGACCTAGCGCGTCGGGGTGAAAGCGCAGGTGTAGCGTACAATCAAAAATAATCGAGAAACATTAACTTTGTGACGTGCGGCCAGTTTTGGGTTGCGATAAATCTCGCGAAACCCCTATTGGTACTATATAGGAAACGAGCCATGCGCTGCTCGCCCACCCACCCATTGTTGAGATATGGACGCTACTCAATTATTCGCTATGAATAAATTTACGCTACATGAGAAAGAAAAAATGGAATTAATTTTGAAATATTTCCCTCCACGTACTAAATCGAATATGTCCTCACGCGCCATTTGCATTTTCAGTTATATCAGCCTATGCGAACGTGCGATGGAAAGAATTTGCCATCTGTGAGCACTCTACAGTATAATGATAACGAAGTACATTCCTTAGTTAGACTAAAATGTACATCATTTAGCACATTATTGCCGGATAGGCCAAAGCCACGCCATATCATTTTTTTTTGCTTCCTCAAAGAGGAAGCTTTGTATGCACTCCGAAATAGTGGGCATCTACTATTTTAGTAGTGTATATAAACTTTTCTAAAATAACGAAATTTAACTATTTGATAAAAGTTAATGTACACTATTAGAGCAGTGACTGTCCACTATTTCGGAGTGCACAGTCACTATTTCAGCAGTGCACGAGTTTTAACTTTTAGATATTATATAAACAATATTATATAAACAAAGCCATGTCACTAGAAATTAAAAATTTATAGCACACTACGCACCTAGGGAGTCAAAGTAAAGAATGTCTCAGATCGTATGTAAATTGTCATCCGAACCGAAAGCAAGGCAAATAGTTACTAATTATTACTAGAAATATTCTATTTCACTAGTTAATATTCACTGATTCTTACTGGAAATATATTATTTTATTAGTGAATATTAACTAATTTGTCGGTGAAGCAATTATAACTAATAATTAGTGGTGCTTTCACTAATTCAACTTTAGAGAATTCTTGTACATATTTTACGATATAAAATAAGAACATACAGCTTCTTTTTTTAATTTATAGCACAAATAATTCATGAACCTATAAAATTTTAAAAGCTCGCAAATTATTTAAAACTTGACGTGACTAGGAATTCGCGCTGCGAGTCCCGCGCGAAGGCAGCTCTGCTCTAGTCTAGGTCTAACGTGTGCGTGGAATCGACGCTCGAAATAACACTTCGACTAAAATACTTTTCGCGGTATAAACACAAAAAAGCGACGTGGAGTGTATAGTAGCGATTGTCAACACATTTTCAAGCAACCTAGATTAAAGCAAACTAATAAAAAATTAGCAAATCGTTTTTTGAGATCTTTTTCTTCAATATGACAAAAATGCTTGCCTGAAAAGTTAATAAATATATGCTTAGAAAATATTTTAAAATTAATTTGTTAAGTGCGAGTAATTTTCATAATTTTATTAAAGTAAGAAGCTCTTTTACTGTTTAGTTTATTCAGAAAAAATTAAAATGCAGAATACGTAGAGTGTATAAAATTAGATAAAAGAATCACATGAATTATGTTTTAATATCCTGCCGCGCTAATATTTTACTTTTTCATCACGATTTATTGTTTGAACTTACTTTTTGTTTATTTCTTATCTCTCATTTTTTTTAATATCTTTTTGTTAATAAATTTACTTAAATAAACAGGAAAATTTTTTTAGATTTAAATTTAGCTCTATTCTGCATGAAAGATAAATTTACCTTGATATATTATTCACGTTTCATTGGCTGTTCAATTTCATAAGTAGAAAAATAAACTAAATAGATCTTTATTTTTTATCTACAAAATCAGAAGCTGATATAATAATAACAAAAAATAAATTACTCTAGTGGAAAAAGTGTAAATAATTAAATGAAACTGAATAAAACAATTATTATGGTAGTAGTCACGGTACTGCACTAGTCAAAATGTATATATTTGTTTTCTACTTTACATTTCTTATTTGTTTATGAGCTAAAATTTATTAAGAAACTATTAGTTCAGTAAACTAATACTCAATAAAAAGAGTCTGATTTGACTTTGTGAGATTAAATGTATCTTTTCTGTTTTCAATAAATTAATTTTTTTAGTTAAAAGTCCACAATGATGGTTTTGAAAACCTATGAATGTTCGTTAAACCTTTATCTTTTACAACAACAACAATTTTACACAAAAACTGAATGGTAATATTCTGTAATATACGCAAATGTTTTTTATTCCACATAAGACTCCATGTTAATAACTTGTAGAAATAAAAATATTAATAACTTTTATTATGGGCCCTCTAGTTTCGAAAATATTTAACTGGAGCCGTATCTCCATCACCGAATGTACTAAAAATTAGGAACATAGTCTTTTTTGGGAACAATAATTATATTTCGAAAAAATGCTGAAAAATGACCTCCAAACATAAATCATTTGCCAGGGGAAGTCGTATCTATATTTTAAATACATAAATAAATAAATAAAACACGAGAATGCGAGCTTTAAATTTCTTTTTATTGGATGAAAATACACAAAATTCTGTGAAAATGCAAAGGAGCGGGTTTTTTCCATTTTCAATGAATTTTCAATGTATTTTCTTAATTTTTTGTACCCAGTTGTTTCATTATTTCTAAAAAATTGCTCACATAAAAGCGAGAGAGATATGGAGCGCGGAGTGGGGTTACGTTTAGGCTACGATTCACGCAAAAGTCTGTCGCTTTCCCAATGGTACAAGACGTACTGTAACACGCGCAGGACCATGTATACTTTTGCCTTTGACGGCGAGTTATGGACTACCTCAAACAAGACGAATATTACGCCCGCCTGGAAAAGACTGACTGAATGAGAGAGAGAGAGAGAGAGAGAGAGAGAGAGAGAGGACGCTCGTTCCTTTACGACTGTGCAGTAATATTCGCGTGCATGTGTTTCATTCGAGAGGAACTACTCTCTCTCCTCTCTCTCTCTTCTCTCTCTCTCTCTCTCGAACATGGAGCGGGAACGCACACGGCTTTTTTGCTTGGCGCGGGTATTATATAACGATATGGTGTGTAAATGAGAGAGAGAGGCTGAGAGAGAGCTTGCAACCAGGTCTTCGTTTAATCAGTAGCTACTTCGGACTCGACAACATTCACCGCATCATATATACTTGAGAAAGAAAGAAAGAGAGAGAGAGAGAGAGAGAGAGAGAGAGAGAGGGGAAGAGTGAGAGAGCAAGAGAGAGAAAGAGAGAGAGAAAGAGTGAAAGAAAAAGAGAGATTGAAAGAGAGAGAGAGAGAGAGAGAGAGAGAGAGAGAGAGAGAGAGAGAACGAGAGAGATAGAGATAGAGAGACAGAGGGAGCGAGCGAGAGAGTGAGGGAGTATTTTGAACTCACAGTGTCCATTACGCATGATGCGTCTTCTGCGGGATCGTTGCTATGGTCTTTCATGCGCTCACTCGGAATTTCTTGTATTTTTGGTCTGGTCAGTGGACGTCATTTGGCTGATGATATTAGTTTCGTAATTGGTATTTGGAAATTAAAGGAGACATATAAACCAGCTGTGAGAGAATGAACCACACTGGCGGATAAAAGAGAATTATAAAGAACCCATTGCTCTTTTTGCCTTATAAAAGATGGAATGAGATAAGAAATTATCTTGAAAATGCTTTTGCAAGGTTATTAAAAGATTATCAAAAGATTTGTGTCATGGTATTTCTTAAACTGTTGGAGGTTCTTTAAATAATAATTACATAATAATAATATATAATAATACATAATAATAATTACAAAGCATACTACTTCAATTTTCTTCATCATAGCGGCTGGTTTGTAAAAATGAAAAAAACTTGATGATGATTTCGAGCATAGTTTCAATAATTATCTTTTATATACTTCCAATGGAAAGTTAAATTATTTTCTACGTATATCTTTATGTTCTACAAGAACATCTTATTACTTTACAATATATGTTACAATTTTGCTCATATAACTTTTGAAAGAATGTAATTGTTTCCTTATAATGAAACAGAATAATTATAGTTAGAAATATTACATTTTTTCAAAATTCGTGGAAATTCCTACATAGTATTTTCCTGTCTGACATATTTGTTAGTTTACAAAGATAAAATTTCATATAAAAAATCTATTTTCAAACTATCTATCCAAAATGAATGCCGTTATACTCTCGAACCGATAATTATTCTTCAGCATAATTTTACACTTCAACAATTAGAAGAAAGTGAGTAGCACAAAATCTTCTGTAATAAAAGTGAAAGATATAACATGAAATAATTTGCAGTATATTTGATTCCGATCTATTAATAACTAATACGTCGTACTTAGTAAAAACATCGTTCGACTATTCAATATTATAAAATAATTAAGATGTTTAGAATATAAATATATTGACATAACAAATAATGAACTGTTTAGATAATCTGTCGATAACACGAATACATATATCAAATGATAAAAAATAAATTTTCGAAAACTAACAATCTTGAAAACTATTTTTTTAAACTCGTAAGAAACGTGCATATATAATACCAGTCAAATGAAATGCGGAAAATCAATACAGGCCATTTTTTCATCGCAGCCAAGCGTCGTGTGCGCGAACATGAAACAGGCCATCAATCAACAACCGACATTGCGTTAACTTGCGCGCTACTGTATATGCAGGGCGCTACTTACCTGTGCGCGCCACCTGAGTCGGTAAAACGCCTCATCCATCTGCACTCCCTTCGCTCACCTGCACGCTGGGTGTGCACCTGCGCCGCAGATATATAGCACACTCCCGCACGATATATCGAGCGCGCTCAGTCGGTACACAGGAGCACGCTTACTCGCAGGGATGCTCGAGTTTATGCAGCTAGTTCGGCAGGCCGTCGCTCGAGGGCGTCCCTGTCAACGTCACCCTATCTGGCCAGACTCTCATCCCTTCGCTCGTCGCGCGCTCGGCGCCTTAACGCCTCCGTTTCGGTCTTGCCGCACGGGAGAATTTCATTTCCTCGCGGGCGCGCTCGCCGCGCATTTTCGCACGAGGCTTCGTCGTCATTGTTTGCGTGCGACGCTACGCTTGCGCAGGGAGAGAGGTAACCGAATAACCTGTCGGCAGCGCGAGCTCATGATTGGATTACCGCCGCCGGGCTGGGCGAATATTGTCGTCGCTCGCGCGCGCCAGCGTTAGAGTTAGAATTACCGGGCTGCGCGCAGAGGCTTAATTGATAACTCGATTATCTCGTTGTTTTGAACTTTGCGTGAACGCGACCCCGTTTCCGGGATTGACTTTCGGGAGTAAGAGAAGGAACCGGATCCTTTGGCGAGCTAGCCGACGTTTAAAGAAAATGAAGAGGGAGAGAGAGAGGGCAGGGCGGATTTGGCTTGCGAGTCGCGACTTCGACTTATAGCTGCATTATCTAATGACTTTGCTCGATTTGTTATTCAGATCTTTGATAATAATATGTACGAAATATTTATATTCCCTGTGTTTTACAGATTCACCTTGCTCTCCGAATTTTTTTTGTTTTTTCTTTTTTTTATTTATTCTAGCTGGGTGTTTGAAAGATTTGAGATGAACCATTAAATTAAATCCCTTACATTTTTGAGAATCTATTTCTGAATACATTAATTTCTAGCTTAATGGGTTTGAATTGAATGCAAATTTTTGGTGCATGAAAATAACTTAAAAAAAAAAAAATGTATGTAAATTTACAGAACTCAAATTCACATTTTTCTACTGATCTGGGGTAAAACAAGGTTCGATTAATTTTTTTTATAAAAATGTTAGTGGCCTCAACTGTAATCCAGGCTACCGACTTTCGACCTGCAATTAATAAAAATGAAGGCATTTGGGAAATTTTTCTTTTTTATTTCTGAAACTGATAATAAAATAAGCTAATTTTTATTTCAGATTCTACGGGGGTGATTATAAACAAGGGCAATCTGACTGCCATTAATATTAATACTAATTTAATTTATAAGACTGTAAGGCCGCTAAAAAACTTCTTATCAGTTAATAAAATAAGCTAATAGTTTGAAATGAAACCAAATGATTGTGATATTAAAAATTGTTATAGCAATTATAATTTCTCCTAATGTCGAACAGCTAACAGTTCTTTCCGATTTTAATTATTTATAAAATTGAAAGTATATTACGTAATATGATGTGTTCAGAAATGAAGAAATCGTTGCATCAACATTTCATTGTTTGGATAATTGCTTTATTGATTATATTTGTTTATGATAAAAAAAATTGCTAAAAACGAATTGTTACATTCCACTCAAGCTGTTCAATTTTTAAAGAATGGAACTACTTTTTTCAACAATTTTGTTTCTATGCATTACAGTGCTCTATATGGATTATATAACATAAATTATTTTCATTTCAAAATATTTGTATAAGGTTTTTTGACTAAGAGTAAGTAATACATTAAAAACACATAACAAAATAAAACAATTATCCAGCTAACTAAGCTAATATTTCACTCTATGAAAAATGGATTTTGTTTCCCACTATAGTACTATGATGGTAAAATGAAAGGCGAGAGTGCAAAATAAAAGGGTGAAATATTGGCTCGGATGGACATTTATTTTTGAGCATGATACCAAATCAATTTAATATTTGGGTATACTGTATGAAAGAAAAAGTTATATTCTAAAGCTACAATATATAAAAGGGGAATGAAGGCGTGCGAATTAAAGACGCGCTACGAACGCCCGTTACGTCAATTAATTATCACATGTATGTCTGACTCTTTCTTCTCTCCTCCTCTCTTTTCTCTTTCTGAGCATATTGAATGAAATTTTTACGATTAGATATAATATAATGTAAAGGGAAAAATGTCAAGCTAGCACGAAGAAAGAAAAAAAAAATAAAAACACCAAAAGAAATCGAGAGTGCTTGCACAAGGGAGACCAGGAGAAAGAAAGAGAGAGGGAGGAACGCTGTTTCTCGCGGCTACTTTATTACTTAGCCTACGTAGGCCTCCTGGCGACCATTCTCTTTCGTGTCGGCAGATGTTCGCGCGGAGCGAGCGCCGTTCCCCTTGGCTTACCATGCATGATTTTGCTAGCCATAAAGTACAATAGTAAACTTAGCTTGTGCTATGTAGAACACTATACTTTTGCACGGGCACTGATTCTCTCTTTCTCTCTCGGCCGCTTTTCTCTCTCCTCACGTACTCGCGCAAGTAGCGCATGCGGAAATTTTATAGCGAGCGGGAAGACGAGTAACTGGACGTCGAGGCGAGCCAATGCATTTCTAGATTGAAACGTACGCCCGGGGCTCTAGCGCGCGCTCGGTGCCTGTGCGAAGTTGCTTTGTTGGGTGAACTTATCCAACAGTCGCACGTATAGATATATTTTAAGGAGGAAAATCATAGACTATACGCTTTCCAGCTTTTTTTTTATAAAGAAAAATGTACTTTTTATGTTTAGGTAGTATATTAAAATCGAGTTTAAAAAAATTAAATTGTTGAATTTTAAGAAATTTATTAAAAGAAGAAGAATCTTTTAGTTCTAAATAATCATTGCCAAAATAACATTTTCAACTTCATTCTCATTCATAAAATGTATGAGAATGCTAATTATTTTAATATTTCAGAAATCTCATGCAAATTATACATCATATACATTTATGATGCGGTCAAGAAAAAGGTAAAAATTTGGGTGAGGCCTTATATTCGGAAGGTTGCGCGATAAAAACTGCTTGAAACGAAGGCTGACAAGACCACTTGTTGAACGACATGATAGTGGATTTCCCATTAAAACAATAAGAGTCGCTGTCTCTAAACTTGACGATGTAAAGAAACAGCAGATCATGAATAAATCTTAATAAATAAATCGTTAATTATGATAAGCGATTATGAATCATAATTAATTAATTTTAAATTCAGACAGACAATACTGTAATAAGCGTATACATAGCAGCTTCCTATATAATAAATAAAGTTGAGCAATTCATGTATTTGCAAATGAAAGTGAAAATCGGGAGTAAAGCATGCGTGTCTTAATTAAAAAACGTTTTTATGTCCATCCGCTTTTAATTGGCCCCGCATCTCAGCTTCAGAACTGTGATAACTTTTTGGTAGTGAAACAGCGTGAAGTGGTCTGGGTAAGGGAAGAACTATCGGCAGCAGCAGGAGAACTGGACCGCACTTCGTCATCCCCTCTAACTGATAGGAATTCGGTGCAAATGAAATTACATTATTCTACCGTATTTACAGGTGTAGAACGCTAATTAATAGAACGAAGAACGTATCGATATGAATAGTAATTTACTTTTATGGTTATAAAATTTAGTATGCAAATCTTTTATTAAACATATATTTCACATTACAGAGTAATAACATAAATTATCTTCGAACGCAATATTAAAATAGAAATAGCAATTAATACTGCAGTGTAAGCATATAGGTAGAGCCGTTTTGAAGGGATACAAAGATGTTATAGTAGTAACGTGTAAAGGGAGGAGGTTCCATGATCTTCTTAATCTGTTTACCGTTAAATAAAAACAGAAATTTGAATCACATGTGGCCTCGTGCAAAGTTCTATGATTACGAGAAGAGTACAATATTTATCTGGGTTTTTGAAATTTAATAAACTAAAGAGGCAAATGTGACGGATTTTAGAATATGAGAAGGCAGTCGTAGAAGTAGTGGAGTGATTTTATTATTTCTATTTGGAAACACGTAGCTATATCAGTAAAATCGTGATTAAATCAATTTATGAGACTAGTGCTTTTATAGAAAAGGTAACGCGGAGGAAACTGTGTAGACAAGATTCGAGGGTATTTGATTAAAAATTTGTGAACATGGTGAGGAAATTTGACTATAATACAAATAATTCAGCAGGATTAACGATTTATGTAAGTGAATTCTGGAGATCGTGGTAGTAAGATCAAAAGATGAGCGCCTTATAAGTAAAGTGTTCGGACCGATTTAGAAATAAAGTAGTCGATATAATATCTTTAATTATTATACACTTTAGTCAATAATAATTATAGTGGACGTTGATCTACTTTGAAGAAACACATTTATAATTAAGCGTGTCTGCGTATAAAAGATTAAAGTAAAATCAGGTTCACACGCTTTTAGAACTGCATCGGCTATACTATAGAAAAAAAAGTACACATAAAGTCTCGCAGAGGCATTTATCGCAAATCCAGTTTATGATATACGGCCCGTCCAAACGAAGCGTAAAAATGATTTTGCTCGACTAATATAATCAATGCTAAGCTAACAGCTTGAAATAGCGATATTTATCTCGGAAAAGCATTTGCGCTGATTAATTTATAAAATCCACAATCGTACTCACACATTGACATAAATTCACTTTGACTCGCTTGGTAAGGGGGTGGGGCGGAGACTAGTTCATAAAGAAAACTACGCGAGTACGCGTACTCGAATGCGTTGGTGGCGGTGCGCAAAGGCCGCAATTTAAAACTATTCGCCTCGCCTGGCAAAAGATTGCCGCGCGGCGCGCGGCACGCTGTAGCGCTCGCTTTTTCCTGTGTTTTCTCAGGCGCCCTTATTACCGGTGGTCCATTTGAAAAGAGACTGCGCGCTGCACTCCTGCACGCTTGCACGCGCGCGTGGCGTATGCACACGTGTGCCCTCGCAAAAGCAAACGTCAAAGCGAAGCCCGCAGGTGCGTTTTTCCTTAGTACTACATATGCGCCCGCGCTTACGTCTACGTGTATACGCGCGCGTGCTTTACCTTGGCATGCCGTTAAAGGCCTGAAAATTTAACGTTGCTTCGCGCTCCGCGAACCAGAGTCGCGAGCGCGAACGCGAGCGGCCGCTAAATATTCGTCTGGCTAAAAAGTGCACTTTTAATTGCGCGTCAAAGTCGCGGAGCTTTTGAGTGCGCGTGTCGATTCCCTTTTACATGGCATATATATTTTTTTAATTAAATGCACGCCGCGCATGGCTTAAAGGCGCTGTCTGATGTCGAAAGAGAGTGGAGGTTTGAAAGAGAGTGAGAGAGAGGGTTAGAGTTTGAGAGAGATAGAGAGAGAGTTAAAGGGAGTGAAAGGTATACAAAGATACATACGGTATAGGAATAAGAGGGAAATAAATTACATACGCTGAGAGAAAATTATGGACACTGTTACTATAAAAGTTAAATATATATATATATAAATCTTTATTTCAGCCACTTGGGCCCAGAAATAGACTTGGTTATTACATAGTGCTTACTTAATACACCCATCCTTCCATACTTCTACTCCTTTTACATAATTTAAATCTGACACTTTCATATTCAAATATCACTAATCGGTCTCGAATTTACCCTTAGCCTATCTAACCTTACAGAGTATTAAATATACACACAGCATACCGCATCATACCGTGGAAGCTCGTCGTCTTACATAATTTTACGCTATAAAAAATTTACATACATTACATAATTTACATTATTCACGTTCGCCTGTATTTCGTTCTAGTCGCCTTTTAAATATCGCCAATTGTTTTGCTTACCTGACTAGCTTCATTTTCCAAACTTTTTCTTATTTTATCGATAGCTCAGCCTTCAGATCCACAAACAACGCATATAGCTTCTCCATCCTTACTTTTGCCATTTGAATCACGTGCTTCAGAACATAGATGTTATTCATTATCGACCTTCCTTTCCTGAAGCCAGCCTGTCCTTTTGGTGCAATCCTTTTTCTTCAACTTCCCATATAATTCGTTGGTTCGTTTACTTCACCTTTCTTATACAGGGGAACCACGATACCAGTTTTCCAGTCTTCAGGTATACCTTCACCGTCCCAAATCTTCCCAACTAGCTTAAGCATTAAACCTTCTCCGTACATCCACGCTTCATTTGGGATACCATCTAGTCCGCCTTCTTCCTCTTCAACATTCTCGAAGCTGCTTTTATTTCTACTGTTGTTATTTTGGCCTTCTTTTTCTCCTCTTCCACTTCTTCATTTCTCCTTTTGTGCCCTAACTTTCTTTCCTCCACACCTTCCAATAACTGTCTAAAATGTTTTTTCCATTCTTCTTTTCCAATGTTGTTTTCGACGACTTCCTTCCTTTTCCTTGAACTGTTTATGAATTTCCACACTTCACTTTCATTTTTTATGTTTTTAATTTGTTCTGTTTCGAACTCCATTTTTTTTCTTTATTTTTACAAAACTCTCTCCACTCCTTTCTTTCCTCCAGATATCTTTGTTTAGAGCATTTTCCTTTCTTCGAATCTCTGAGTGCTCCTTTTACCTTACGTTTTTTTGTCGCACAAGTCTTATCCCACCATTTTCTTTCTCCAATCTTCCACACTTTACTCTTCTCCCACCTTTCTTCAACCGTAGTCCTCCCCTGTTGTCAGGGAGTAAAACCCCACCTGTACTCCCTCCTAGAAGCAGTCGCGCGCATGCACGTTTCCCTGCTTTTTCCCCGCTAAGCGTTGCAGTTTCTAAGAATGAGCTTATGTGACGTTTTCGACCCTGAAATCAGGGATTAAGCATAAATAACTTTCCGACGGGCATCCGAAAAAATTGTATATTACCCTCGGGAGCAATGAGCCTGTTTTACTCCCTAGGTGTATAATCTACTATTCATTATTTAAATATCAATAATTAGTTTCCTAGTTTAAATAACACTGATTATTCAGATTTTCAAAATATTCGCGCTTTAAGTTTTGATGAATCAAAAAAAAGTGCGTTATTCTCTATTTGCTCCTTAAAGTAAATCTGGGAGTCCATTTTTAAATTGACTAATTAAATTTATTCCTACTATTTATTCCTGTATTTGATACTATACTTTGATACTATACTATAAATACTTGACAATAATATGTTACATATAACCATAATTGTTTTTAATTTCTACATGCCTTTAATTGATTGATCCATATTGATAGCTTTCACTTTATTTAAGTAGGTATAATAAAAGCAATATGTGAAAAATGAAAAATATATACTCTCTTTTGATAATCTAAAAGAATGCCAAATATCAAAGCATTCCATGATACTGTAAGTTTCCATAAATAGAATTGTAAATAATACAAAAAAAGATTTAAGTAAGTGCTATATTAACGACTTTTACAAACTCCCTTTTTCCATTATAGGGGAACAAAAAGAGAGAGCCTAAATAAAGCGTCAACTACCAGACTTTGAAAATAGCTCGGTAAGTGTCTTGATTTATGGGTTGGTTCAAAGCCCCCTCCCCGTATCCCCCCACATACACGCACATCTGCACATTCACAGCCATACACAAACACCATCTCTTTCCCACGCGGACGATAACTACAACGTGAAACTTTATACCTCTGCAGTTTTTATGCGGCCAGCCGGACTATGTCATAATAAACGAGCTCGCGCGTCCAAGCTTTTGGCAGGTTCTGCGGCGCGAGATGAGCACTGTAGTGACACAGTTTTAGAAATAGCGCTTGCTTGTTCGCTCACCCGCACGCGGGCGATCATCAACGATTTCGGTGCCGTAGGGTGATGAAGTCATGCTGCTACTGCCGTGGCGTGCACTCATCCACACGCGGATAAACATATACGCATAGACTATAATATTTAGATCACTAGGTTATAGCTGAATTTCTTTATTGCACAAACCTCGTTTTGCAGTGAGCACCAGTACAAACGAGGTGCTATTTACATAACGCAATTTCGCGCGAGAGCGTCGAGTGGTCGCGAGCTCTCAGAATGGTACGCAGTTGAATTTGTTCATTATACGTATACTAACGCACTGTAACGCTGGTTTTGCAAAAATTTGTAATAGGATAGCTTTTATAGAGGAGGTGGAAAAGACAGAGTGTGGGTTTTTGTTAATAAAAATGGTGAATTTCTAATCATAAACACATTGTATTGTTGGAAACTTGGAGAGTATGGACTAGTAAGAAAAATAGTCATGAATAAATTTTTCTGCTCTTCCATAATATTTTGACTGCTGAGCGGAAGAAGAACATAATTATCTCAGCGTGAAGATGAAGAACGAAGTACCTATCTCGCCGTTGATCGTATCGTTCTTCATCCTCGCGCCGGTGTACGAAGTAAAATATGCATTTTATATAGATGAATATAACAAAGAAACATTAGAAAATTGATTAAAGTCTGCGCCGTACGGTGAGTGTTATAAAAAGAAAGAAAGAACAAATTAAATAACGTAAGGTTTAAAAAAGTAAGGAAGGTATTTGTAGAAAGAGAGAGAACCTCTATCTCGACAAAATTTGGAGAGAAATATTCCAAAAGCATTACAATTAATAAATGAAGTTATAAAAAAGTGTATCAGTATATATATTATGGCTATAGCTGTACTATGATATCCAGATTCAGTAAAAGATATACGAGAAAAATCGGCAGAGCTCCTACTGGGACATTGTGATCCTATAAATATCATCCAGCATTCGATGCAGAAACATCTTCTTTATATCTAGTTTACCCTAAATTATTACCTGATGGTAAGCACTATATTCAATACTTTTTTCAAATACATTGTTTTTGTAATTTGAAAGTTGATAAAAAATGAAAAAGCTTGTATGTCAATCGCTCTATTGGTTATTAGGAAGAAAAAATTCTTAAATATTAGCACTTTTTCAGACGACAAAATGAGATGATGCATTTAAAAACAAGGGAAAATCAAGAGCACGCTTAGCTTTTTCTTACGCATGATGAAGTGACTAAGTAATCTCTAGCCATACATACATCAAAGAACGTTTCTGTTGGATATTCATTGTATAAGCCAATAGTACAGTTGAAATAGTTAAAAAACGGTATTAGACCATAACTCGATGTAGTTTTATATTTGAATAAATAAAAACGACACATTTTTTACGCTGAGTAAATTTTATACTTGTTGCTTATGTAGTTTTGATAGGATTTTTTGCGACTTTGTGTTCTTATGAAAATAAGTGGCTTGTTTCATGTGTGTTATAAAAATAATAATAAGGAGTGTATATGGAAATAGCGTATGGAAGTTGAAAAAGTTTAAATTATATATTTTTGATGAAAGACAGATGTATTCAAGTAATGAAGAAACGCTGGAAAGTATATTCGGTATTGTCGCTAAATTATACGTTTATTATGAAAGTTTTAAGCCACGTAAATTCATACCCTACGAAGTACACAACATTGAACTACACAACTTGATAATGAAATTAAATTTCTCAACTTGGTAACTCATGGTTTGTATTACGTGAAATTCGACTGAAACTTTTACTCGCACTTAATAAGTGTAACTCATTTCTAAACTTTTGTCTACGGTGCATGCACATAATTGAAGTTCGAATGAATATTTCTTTTCAATTAATTTCATTCAATTCTTACTAAGCATTTACAACTTATTTTTGCTGCAAATTTAATCAAATTAGATACGATTCCACACTCAATTCTCACACATAAATATAAATCAATACTCACTTTGTTTACCTAAAAAGATAACATGCGGAGAATTTTCCTACGGGGGTAAAATTGGCCAGCCCACATCTCGTGTTTGCCAATTTACACGAGATATGGACTGTCCAAGTTTTTTCCTCCCTAGATGCGTAATATACTATTATTTATTATAATAATGCATTATGAATTAAATAGATAAAATATATAATATATAAAGTCCAACAATACAATAAGTACTAATAAATCATTGTTTATTAAAAAATATCTGTAAATATCAAAAAGTTTCTTCATCACTGAGAAACTTTAACATATCATTTTTAATACATTCTCCTAGAGATTGACCACTCCGAAATCATAGAATAATATTTTATTCAATTTTTATAGTAATTTAGATTTGAGATAATTGCCTTTACTCTATACATATGTACTAACAGAAATCCCATAAATCGATATGAATAAGCTTCAATTTGACAAATGGATAACAATCCGCCATAGCCCACATAGTTTTAATATTGCTGAAAGGTTTCGTATAAACCGTTCAGAAACATTTCGAAAAATGTTTCAGCAACGTTCTCATGTCCGCATCTTTTTGCATTCAAAAATATTTCAGAAAATATATACGCCAAGTTTCAAGAAACGCGATTCTAAAATATAAGACGTAAACATTTATAGGAACGTTTAAAAAACCGCTGCTAATTGCTTTAGCAGAGTGCTTTCTCTAATATAAAATTGCATTCATTCTGGATTTGCATAAAATATTATTCAAAAGTATATATAATAAAATTATATTTAAAAACATTTACAGAGAGAAAATTGTAATTATTAAATTGCAAATTAAAAATAAAAAGGAACAAATTTACAAATTTTTTCATACATGGTTGTTTGCGCGTGAGTATATGTTGAATAAATAAATTCATTGAAATAGGTTTCGTTATGAAAAAAATCTTTATAACAAGATAAAAAAAAAATTATTATTTTGAAAGCAAAAATGTTTGCAAAGTTGGTATCCAAATAAAACCTTAAAATCATCCATTTGTCCATCCGTTCTAGAGTTGTGCTGCAGACAAAATTTCGATCCATACATACATGTTTTTAAACCTATTATTCTAACTCAGGAACCTCAAAAACATTGAAATTTATCAAAATCTTTGATTCGAAAATTTTCACCGTTACAAAGCTTTCTCTTTGACAAAACAAAAATATCTGTAAAAACGTGCACAAATGTTTAACAAAAATATTTTTCCGATCTAATAAAACCAGACTAATTCTATTTGGTAAAATATGCATGTAGGAAAGTTTTCACGAAACAATATTGAAATTGAGATATTTTCCGTAACCTATCGTGAAGTATTTATATAAGGAACTAGAATAAAATAGTAAATAATACGTGTTCCCACATTGGTTTTTGGTTTGTTTGCTGTTAAATTACTTTTTCCCTTTCACATACATCGCATATCGAATGATTCGATAAAAAATCTCGGAGCACCCGTCATAAAGTGATCTCACCGTACCAGATTAAGAATTACTCGAAAAATTTCAACGACATTTGATTCTATCAAACCAATTCTGGCTTTTCACCGCGGTGGAGAAAAAATATTCCCTCAATACTCTCCGTCATTCCCCTTATCACTGAAACCGTTAAAAACCCCCAGCCCACGATCAGATAAATTTTCGAAAAAGGCATTTCTCCGAGCCCTCAACAGTTGTGCGCGGCCGAAACATTAAAAAAATGTCCCCCACGACATGGCCCTCCCGCAGCTCGCATAAATTTCCATTCCCAAACAGCAGCCCCCTTTCGAAAAAAACCCCTGCACACAGCCGTCCGTTCCGCTCCTCAGCCCCTCGACGAATTTCTCTCTCCCTCTCGTCTTCTACGGCACGCGTCACCTGTCGGCTCCGCGGCAGGTGATACCAGCGCGAGCAGAGCGCGCAAGTCGGCAACGAAGCGCCCTACACAGGGACACACATACACAGTGTCGCGGGCGCCGCGCGGCGCGCCGCATTACGGGAGTAAGGGGCGGAGGGGGGACGAGGTGGCGGCAAGCAGCAGGCAGCCAGGGCGGCTAAAGCCAGCCGGCGCTTAGTTTGGCTCGGAGAGTTCCACAGCGCGCGCGCGTGGCGCTCCTCCTCCTACTATTCGACGCTTCCTCTCGGCGCACCGCGTTGTTGTGTACATTCGCGGACGCACATGTGCGAAGCGCACGCGCACCCGCGCCCCATACGCGTGTGTAGTGTTAACTAGTTGCGGACCAAAGGTGGTCCTCGATGCTGAGCGATCGGTTGGACTCTTGATACCTGGCTACAGTGGCAGAGAGGACTGGAGAGCTTGCGATAGCGCAGTGAGAAGAGAGCAACAGTGCGCGAGTGCGCTCTCGTGGATTTCGAATACATGCACAAGAGTTGGGCGCACGGGGCAAGCATGGTGTGCCCCAGCTGGCCCTGCCTGCTGATCTGCTGCCTTCTAGTCGTCGGTCATTTTCAAGGTCAGTGTCTCTAGTACCGGGACGTGCTCTGTTCGATGCTTGCGCGGTCGCGGTTATTTTTGGAGAACGCGGATGCCGACTAGTACTATAACAGGCGTGTGTTACGAGATTGTAAACAATTACGAGGGGTAGGGGACGGGGATGTGGATGAACGTGCCAAGTTGGCACTTGTAGAATGTGGAGCGTTGACATTAAATTTCCATAATGATCTCGGGCTGACTGACTGCAAGGTATTTGATTTCGGCAACTGGCGTTTTCGCGAAACATTAGGAGTCTCGTTTATTCTTAGACCAGCAGTTTGCAGGAGCTTTCAAGCGCGTGTGCTAACTCTGTTGTTCCAGGTGTCGAAAATATTTAGCCTTGCACTCGGACGTTCTTCCAGTCTCGTGTGTGGGTGCGTGCGCAGTGTATATTTTCCTCGTAAACTGGAAACTTTGCTTGAATAAAGAGCCGGAAATACATGTCGCGCATTCAGCTCGCGCAGTGCTCACTATTCAATTGTGCCGCGCATACTAGAGCGCTTGAAGATGTGAGAGGGGACGAGCTTTTCTGTAATTTCTCGATTATTGTGAAAAGAAAAACCTTGTTTAATGGCTTTATAAATATAGACTGGCTGGTGTATCATTGTCGATTACGCAAAAGCGGTGTTAATAAACGTGTACTGTCCGTTTTAAGGAAATGGGACGTATAGTGCCTGTAACGGTGGCTCGCGTGGAGCATGCAAGCCGAGACTGGCGAGGTGCTCTCGTTACTTTAAATTAGACGCTTTTTGTTTATTCGGGTTAGCTGCTTCCGTTATATCGCTCGAAAGTTTCAAATGGAGTGGCGTGCGTACTGTTAGTATGTATGCATCGGTATGAGTGTAACATAAATTATTCGAAGAAAAAGTTTTGATTTTCTCGAAGCGACGAGTAAGAAGAAATTTGCGTAAATAAGGAAACGAGATTGCATGCAAGCTCATTATAATAACGGTTCTGGCGATTGATATATGTTTTTTAGACTGATTGTTATTATAATTTATTAATAAACTTAAGAACTTGAACTATGCACCCATCCAAGCACACATACACACCACATTATTACGTTATATGGAATGAAACGCATCATCTACGATGTGGTTCTTCCAACTCTGACTGTGTACTCATTAACTAATTAAAATTATTTCAAACAAAATGTTCATTATGAATATTGACTTCGGAAGCACGCGAGAAAGAGTGAGAGAGGAAGAACACGTTTCTGCACAGATCTTTGTGCATGCTTCCGCGGACATTTTCCTCATTAGAAGCTATGCACGCGCTCCCGCAAAAAAGGGTTCGCCCCACAGGTGTAATTACTTTATTTAAGAATTATAAATTTCCATAGTGAATGAATAATTGCGTGACAACGACCCTGCATGCTGACGTGAAGTACCAGGGGAGAGAGTGAGGGAAAGAGAACGGAATAAAAACGTAAGAAATAGCACAGATGTTGGCAGAACTTATGTGTTGCACGTGTTCTCTACATTCACTTCTTCTATCTCCTCTCCTTCTCTCGAAAAAAATAACACTCACGCGTTGCTGGATTCGGTCTTCGAGGGTCGCTCGCCTATATGTATATAAGTAGACACCGCGCTGATACTCAACGAGTTAAACGGCGATGCGGCTTATTTTTATTTTTATCTTCGAGCGACGACAAGAGCGAAATGCCCTTGTTATCAAATTGCCGTCATATGCGCAGCCGGGAGTGGTATAGTGGCTCTTTAGAGCGGGGATCGACTCGGTCTGATTATTATTTATGGGATTCGGAAATTTTCAGCTCTATTTAAATCTTACGCCGCTTAATCCAAGCGTGAATTATTTATCGGACTCGATTACCAACTTGAATGCCGAATCATAAATGAATTATTTCGATTTTATTGGCATATTCTCTCACGGATTAATTCCAAGCTACTTAGTTTTTGTTGATAAAGGTTTATTTGTACAAAGAAAGGTGCCCAAATACGTTGATGAAAATTTTCTATTAAAGGAGACGAACTTAGCGATCACTTAGCTACCATTCGTAACATTATGCAGAATAAAATTATTTTCAACATTATCAGTTTATTGTTGTTTACGACATCTAAGGGAAAGTCGATCGATGGAGCAACGTCGCCTTTCGTCGCGAAATTAAAATTTATTTAGGAGCAGTTGGTATGTAGAAGAAATTGAAGGATGAAATATAATTATTTGATAAAATATTATTACAATTTTTTTATAAATAGCGTATGAATGATATAACAGTCTGAACTTAAACAGTAAACAGTGGCAGTGTAACATTGCAATGGTTCTTATTCAATTCCAACTAGCTGAAGCATACGAGAGCATAATTTTTATTAAGAGTACTCATTTTTTCATTTTATAACATAATATGATAACTAAAATTCATCTTTCATAATACATGGATTTTAGTTATTTTGTTTTGTCTAATACATGGATTTTTAATATCAGAAAGAGTCTTGTATTTTTAGCTGTTTATTTTTAAGTTTTGTTTTGACTAATATGATAGGGCAACAGCTACTTTAAGATGGACCACATATCCAAGTAAATATATCGTTAAATCGAATTTATCTACTTTCTATTTCTAGAAAATATTATACAGGCTATATGAAACTGCTAAATCTAAAGTATGTCTCAGCTTCGTTTGAAGTTCGGAAACTATTTTAAACTCACGTCTTTTTATTCTCTGAATTATGAGATAGGCTGTGTACCTTTTCTGCTGTAGTTGAACATTTTCACCAATACTGTGAGGATTCTGCTTTAGCGATAAGTATTCTATTACGCCAGAAATTGGAGTATCTCAATTGTAAGATATTATAGACTTATTAAAAAAGACTGTTTGACAGTTTTATCAACAAAATGGAATAGTACTTTTTGTCTCCTTTAAAATGCATTTTTAATCGTCATCCTACTGATCTAATTTCTCGGACAGACCATTGTTGTCTTTTTATGTATTCTCGTATAATTTATGTACCCAATTAAATGCTTTATATTAACATTAAATAACAATAATTACTCACTAATTGATTTATAATATGTATAATGAAATCGTAATTGTATTTCTTATTATATATTCGATCAATAATAAATTAGACAATTATGTTACACGCGTAAAGTTCGTAATTGCAATAAAGTTTTAAAAACGGAACTGCATTAAATATTCAATAGCAGAGGTACAAAGGTCCCACCGGGTAATCTGCTACTCCACCGTGGCACGATAGAGTTTAAATTTTCATCGCGCGCGCGGGCGTCATCGAAATCCTATAATTATCGTCGACACACTGGCAACGGCAGAGCAGCGGTGCCCATCAAGGGACCAAATCGAATAAATCTCATGAATAACGGAATCGCAGAGGTCTGACCACTCTTGTCTATTTTCGTTCCCTTTTTCTCTTTCGCTTTTTGAGAGCAAAAGAGCGAGGGAGCGGCAGCTTAATCCAATGCGCGGAGTACGTATGTGTGTACAGGCGCGAGAAAAATAAAGCAGGGCGCAAGGACGTAAAAAGAAAAGGCCGAAGCTGCGGGAAAAGAAGATCAGTCCTGCGTATGTGTATGTGGGTATATGACCACACTTATTCACACAGATATACACGCATCTATACGTGCGCGCGCAAGTATACACGTGCAGAAGCTGGGGCGCGTGACGCAAAGCCAAAGTAAAGCTTCGCGACGCCGAGGATTAAGAGGTCGGGGACTCTGGGAATAGGAGAAAGAGCGCGCGTGCGCATGCGTATAGACTTCTTTTTTCAAAATGCACTGCCACCGCGAGCCGTGAATAAGCGCGCACCGTGGGTTTGCCTATCCGACTATACACACTCTCTCGTTGGAGGATTAGGTCACCGTTTGGACCCTCGTGCACGAAAATGAAAGCGTGTGTGTGTGTCTATGTGAGAAGTGTGTGTATGCGTGTGTATTGTACGCTACTCTTCATCGGCAGACTGGAGAACCGCGCGCACACAAGCGAAATAGTACCAAGAGACAAGTAGTTAAATAGCGGCCGGAATTAGATAGATGCCGCGCTCGTGAATGTATACGAATGTCGCGCTATTGTGGCGCGTGAAGCTCCGTGACGCGAGAGAACGAGCAACAGCAGCCAGCAGCGGCGGCAGCGAAGAGCCAAGGTGATGTTGTTGCGAGCGTAGGTACTGTGACTGCATGCCTGAAAATTTTAATTTATTATTTGGAAAATATTATCTGATGCACTGTCTCGTATTTATTTTGTATTAACGTTTTGCTTCCATGAAAATTGTATTTACTGGTATTTTAAATTACATCACGTTACTGTTTGTTCGACAAATCATCGTTATTTTCGTAGATGATGACTTGTCTATGTACGTGCCAAGGTATCCCGATACTTACGACGATTTTCAGAAATGTGCCCGTTATATGACACTATCGTTCTACTTAGCTAAAATTAGCGCATAAGTTTATTCAATAACGAAATTTAAAAGAATTCTTTTTAGCTCAGCAAAGATCAATTTCAAAGTTCATATTTGATTGCAATGGTCATTCACAGATAATTCCTTTTAACTAGACTGCGGAAAATTATGGAAAAAAAAATTTCAAATCTTCGTAATTAACTAGAGCGTAAGATGAGAAATGTAAATGTAGAAAGCATGAATTTGTTATCTTCTAGTTAATCGAATTAATTATTTCAGATTGTGGAAAGCACTATAAACTACTTATAATGTTATTGGTAATAAGTATATTATAACATTCTTTAGATTTTAATTATAGGCGGGTATCCCCATTGAAGCTTTGTTGATATAAACCATACTCGAGACCTATTGTTACTAAACCATTTGAGCAAACCGACTGATGACACGGGCCTACAAAAAGTATATCTGAACTCTCATAAAAACAGTATTTAAAGAAAATCAGCATCGGAAATCCCCTATTAATTAACGATTTTCGAATCAATACGTGATATGCTTTATTTTTGCGAAAAGAATCCCGTGAAATTCTGAAGACACTCAAAACTCAGGACGTTTCTCTGAAAGCTCATACCTAGTTACGAAATTTCAATGAAAACAAGATAAAATAGGAAACGACCGAGTTTTGCACTAGACGACGGCGGCGCTCTATTATTAGCCGCGCGTATACGTACGCGAACACGCGACGCCATCGAATAGGTGCAACGCCGCGCGAGCTTCGCCCGCGGATATAATTAAACCACATTCCGCGACGAGAGCTTACTTTGCCTGCATTATGTACAGCTGGACTATAATCGTGATGCGCCTTAGTCATGATTCGCCCCTATCCCCGAGATAGTCCAAAGTTTTTGGACGCGCAAAGCTGATCCAAACTAGATGGAGTATTTTAACAATAGCCTAACTCGGTGTACCTGGGTGGTAATTGCGTTTGTCTTTGTTCAATGAGAATCTTTTATTATTCTTTCACCGACTATGTTATAAATAGAGTGTCTATATTAGTTAATTTATATCAAGGAGCGCGGATAATGTGCAAAGGTAAAGCGCAAAGATAAAGCGCAATAATGTTGTCAAATGTGAATGTCAAAACTTACTTTTAATTGGTATATAATTATCAAATAAAAGGAGAATATTATTCTTAGCCATAAAGTTAACGAAAGCATAGGTCATTTATGGTTAACATTTCTACCAGGGATATTATCATGAAATATTTGACCACTAACGAAATATCGATACTTCGCCATAACGAACTTTTTCACAGAAGAAATTCTTCAAATATCCATCACAAGCATTTGCCGAGTTTGGATTAAGACGAGGGTGTATATATGTTTGAAAGTTGCACTGCCTGGCTGCCAACGAGCAAAACCACAGCACGGCTGGGCACTCTGGCACATGGCTGTTATTCACGATGGAGCTTAATAGCCGGCGTTCCTAATTCAAGACGGTCATTTCGGAATAGCCGTTGCGATTTATGTGGGTCCGGTGCCGCTAAATTCACTTTTTAAATTTTTAATGCGCCAGCGAGCGAGTGCTTAAACAAAACTGGTGTCATGATGAACGGCTGTGAGTGGAGAACTCCAATTTTTAATGGCCTTGCGCAAGTACAATGGATTGCCAAGAAGGCAGAGATGACGTACGTGTATATGCATGTGCAAAAGTTATGGTCCGATGCAAACTCGGATGTTTTTGTTGTCGTTTATACTTCTAATACTATTACGAATAATTTGACGACGTTGGACCCGTAATAGCATCAATTGAATATTCCACATTGCGCCGCGAGTTTTACTAGAATAGCCGAAAAGCTAAATAAAGTTTTGGCGCGAAATTTACCACTGTACTTTTACTTTGATAATCCATTTTAAATGAAGTATATTTCGTTAACTACTAATTTTATTTGAGCTCCGCAATAGCGGAAAGCTTTTAAATTAACTTTGCCTGGATGATTCGCACATTGTTGTGAATTTGACACTATTTACTTTAATCCTTTCAAATTCGCAGCTACCTCCATTTAGATTTGTTTCACTGGCTTTATCAAGTACACATGTTTTAATAACTGTTGCTAACTGTATTAGAGAGAGATACTGGTTTCTAGATACTGAATTAAAGCTTTGTACATCCACATTTTTTCCTATCTACATTACTTTGAAGAAATATTCATATCTATGTGTATTTATCCAAAACCGTTCATAAACAACATTTTTTGGTATGGTATGATTTATGCACATAAGAATTATATACATATTTATTGTTTGAATTGTATTTTATTTTTCCATTAACTCCTTTAGAATTTTTGTGAATAGCTTTTATAAAAAGAAAGTGACATCTCCCTTTCTAGGCTTCAAATAGTGCAGAAATTACGCCGTTAGTCATTTTTTTCTAAAGCCATTTTTCTACCGGATATCTAATGAGAAAGCTAATTTTGAAACATCTAACCGTTCGAAATAATCTTATTTATTTGCCTATTTTGACATGAGGTATGTGTATTTGTGAGGGATGAAATGTATTGATCACGCCACACTGAAGTTACTATTCATTGACTTTGTCAGTGTGCCAGCGATTAATTGTGCTTTTTTTAACGACTTACGTTTTTAATATTTACATTTAAAGTATTGTAATATATACCTATATATAAAACGAACGAACCATAAAGATGTAATAAATTATGTTTGAGAAACGAAGTATCAATGTGTTGACAGTGATTTCTTTGTCTAAAATAAAAGAAGTAATAATAAAATTTCCTCATATTACATTAAACTTTATTATATTCTAAGATATTATAAGCACCATTTTTCAATTTCACTAGCGGATATGTTCAAGTATGCATCTTTTCCTGTATACCCACATTGATTTTCATAATATAAAATCGACCACAGCTATATGAGAATGAATAATTCTCTTTAATGAAGCGCTATTTAATATAAACGACGCCAGCGCGAGTTTGCGTCCTTTCTGGCATCAACTACCGCTTACGTCTCTCCCTGGGGAGAACTAGAGCGTCGTAGCTCAATACGAGTTCACGGAGCAGAGTAGAAAGAAAACAACGCGATTCAACGCGCATTAAGACAGTCCCCTTGGATCACGCCGCGTTTTTTTTATTCGAAGTAGGTATCGGCTTTTCTACGTTACTAGGTTTTGTTGAAGGTGATGGGTGCAATCTATGAAGATGGGTTTAGTAAATTAATTGGTTTTGATGGATACCTTGAAATTTATTTTTATTTCATCTATGTCTGTATTGAATGGTTCATCAATAGCAGCATTTGCTGCAAAAATGTATCTCGCAGATTTTTTAACGACGAACATCCAACCCACATTTTTCCGAGTTGTTGTCGACTACTTAGTTGTATTGAGCTTTTCAAAGCTTTGAATAAGCTAACTCCCTATGGGCTCAAACATAATGATGCAGATAAATTTCTACAATAAAACAGAAATGCCAGATTCTTCTTTATAACCTACGTCTTTAAAGACCTGCAGGCTCTACAAAATTTTCTTTTAGAAAAATGTCAAATAACCAAGAAAGGTCGAGACCTTAAAACGCCCTCGCAAAACACTAACTTGCACGCTGCTTGCTCTTGTGTTTGCGTTTCACGTGCACACGTATACACACACATACACATGTACACATGTCCATACGTACACCTTTGACAGCGAAAAATAGAGAGGGAGATAGAGAGGCAGACAGAGAAGGGAGAAACTTTTCATCTGCGAGTTTCGTCGTTATGCCGAAGCCGCCGGGGACCGCCACGAATTCTTTTCTCGTGTTGTATTACGGTCAAAGAGCTCCAGTAAGAGAGATAAGGGGGAAAAGAGGGAGAGAGTTTTGCGAGTGCGTGTGCCAGTTTATGTATGTACCTATACGTGTATACTACCGAGCTGGGCGAGCTGGCTACGTGCACGTGTAGGTGAAAGTGGCGGGTACGGAATGACCGAAAGCTCTAGTGGTGAACTGGGAGGTTTCGTCAATTCTGCGTCTTCCATATAGACTATTATTACATCTAGCTGTTATTAAAGTTTCTACAACTGATTTTTCTTTTTGTGTATATCTCTAAGTGTGCACCTAATAAATTAATTTTTTTATTGCGAGTAAAGGTATGGGCTTGCAACTAAACTGTAACTATATCTCAATGTATGTCTCCCTCCTAAACACGAATCTGGGGCATTGCTCGCCAACGTCAGGATTCTAAAATATCTAATATATAAAAATTTTAAAATATGTTCAAATCAAAGCTTATTCATTTTTCTAATAACTTTAAGAGCAAAGTAATGTCGAACTATTGGTTGCCCTTGAACCCCATTTTGGATCACCTTTCTACAACTTCTTTTTTGGATATAAATGCACAAATTTTGAAAACTCAGATATTTCAAAATGTTGTGGTTATGGACAAATTTTGGTTCTACGGCCGTATGAACCAAATTACAACAGTATGAAAAAAATGACATAATATTGAAAAACATGTAATAATTATTATGATATGTTACTTATCTAATTAGGGATAATTTTTCAGAAGATATAACACTAAGCTTGCTGCGTTATTAAGTTCTCTATCAAATGGTAAATTACCAGAGGTTTAATAATACTGTACACAACAATTCCAAGTACGTCATAATTCGGCATTTTTCCACCTGTACTACAATCCTGAGAGAGACGATTCGCATAAACAAGTTTTTTCCTGCTTTTATAACATTCCAGCAGTTCATCCTTATTATACCTGCAATAATATCACCTCGATAAAAAAAAAAATGTTTTTATGGAGAAATATGTATCTGGAGAAATATATTATCCTTTCAATGGCATTCCATTAATTTTAACAACTTATTCGATTTCTTGGACAGCAATACCGTTTCAAATAGTTCAATTTCTCCATAAAATATAATCACTGTGTCGAATTCAGTGTTCAATGATTGGAAAACTCGATTTGTGAATTTCTCTAAATTTCTTTTTTCTCCTCTTCTATTTGATATGTCATGTCATGGTATATTTCATAAAAATGGTGTATGCTTTATACACAATACATAGATTATATGAAAATAACGTTTCCTGTAGTGTTTCAAAGTTTGTTGCTGGTCCCCAAAGGTGCTATTCCTGTACTCCAAAGGTTAATTTAATTACCTGAGCAAAATCACTTTTACACTACCGGCAAGGGATTTATATGGCACTGGAGTTGCGCGCGCGCCTTGGATAGCAGCCAGGCTGGAAAACAATCTTTGTATTTGCGAAAATCCGTTCTCTCGGGCGCGTGCGCGCGTTTCCGATGAAACCATGAACGGTCTGGCGTGTTGTACCTGCTATTTGTGCACACATACACGTATTGCGGTGGGAATATGTAAAGAGATCCCGATAAGCTTGGGGCGCTCGAGCACGCGAGTCGCTTTATTAAAAAGCCAATTAAGCCGGTGAAGCGTGGCACGATAGCCTGCTGCGCGCGGCTAGAATAAAATTACTTAGCGTTTGGAAAAAGCGGTATTTTCAAAGAATGAAAGGATACATGTCGGGTAATTACTCGAGAATCAGTATGTTCGAAGAGTAGTCGCTGGATTATTCAAAATTACTGATTAAAAAATACTCCTGACTGCATTATCCAGACTGGTTTCCCAAAGCGACGGTGAAGTTATTTTTATACACATTGACATCGCATTCTTCCTACTTTTTCATTCTTATTTATACTCATTTATATTTACATAAATATATGTATAAATATTCTTTATCTATTTTCCATTTATAAGTTACCAATTCAAATCCTGAGGATAATGATATTTTATTTGAGCACCTCCTAAATGACAACTTGCTTTAAGCGCTGGTTCTTATTATAGTATTATTGCTTATTAAGTAACATATGATAATTCGTTATGATAAACACCGCAATGCATGCATTTCAGTGACTTCCAAAATATCAAAATTCATTAAACTCTCACGTTGAACAAGTCTCATCGGTACAAAGCTTTTTCTTTGAAAAGGGAAAGTTTTCAGGGCTAAATATTTAATCTTTCATAAAATGTTCTATTTTCACATGAAAAAAGAATAACGTAGTCTCTTTTCGAGCTACCCACTCATCGTTCAAAAGCCCAGACTTCTAGGGTCGAAATTATCCTCCCGAGACCTATAAAATCAACGTCGCACTACTGAGCTTGCACGCGAAGGCCTCAGTGACAAAACTCTACTTAATAACCTCGTGACCGACTAAAAAATAGAGAGCATAATAATGCATAAACTCAAGTAGCATAAATGACCCACTCGAGTCTAACCTCCCTCCATACACATACGCATATTCACACATACATATATGCACAATTTGAATACACTACCCTGGTAGTGGTGGGGTAGGAAGTAGTCGCGTGTGGATATAGTTCAGAAGCGCAGCTAATAAATACTCTTTCGTGTCACCTATGAGTCTCTTCGCTGCCACTATCCGGTCGTTTCCGGTCCAATGAAAGCCATTGTCGCGAATTTACACTCAACCGCTATGTGCGCGAGTCTTTCTGGTATGGTCAGGCGTTACCTTCAATAACCTCGCGAGGGATCTATTTGATCTTATAGGATGGACTTTGGCTGTGAAATTTTGCTGCCAAATTTCACTCTTCTCACTTTTTTCATGTGCAAAATTCAACTTGCCATAATTGCTGAGACTGTTCGTTAAAACGCATGAATCGGATACTTTGGGCACTAAATAGCACATTTCCTTTCGCTTCGCTCGGGCGACAAACTCATGCACGTCCGAGGCTCATCTCTCTCGAGTATCGAACAATATTTAAAACGACGGGAGGGAAGTCCGAGTTTGCGTTTGCACGCTTGCCTATATATCGCATTACGCTCAATTTTGGAACCAATCAGATAATAGGTATTAAAGAAAATTTTGTACGGATAAAAAAGAGAAATTTTTTTCAGTCATTTGATAGAAATTCAATAAAGTTATTCTTGCATTCGTGATATTCGTTGTTCGGATGACGTATTTGTTATCGATATGATTTGCTGTCACCTCAAAAGCCAATATGCGCGTGTTAAAAAAAAATCCATCTGTAATACATTCATATGTGCAAAGTATAAAAACAAATATTTGTTTGACTTGTTCTGAGTCATTTATTCAATATATACTTCGCATAAAAGCGACAATAAAAATTTGTAAAACTTTCATTCTTTATCTCTTTAATAAAGCAGTTTTGTTAACGAAGTTATCATAGTTTTCATAATACTATAGTCATCTCTAATGTTATTATTAAATGAAAATTATTGAATTTGATATTTGTTAATACCACATAGGCGCGATGAAATTAACGTACTACACAAACTGATATCCACTTATGAAGGTTTCAATGTTTTAATACTGTCTTTTGATATATTGTTGTATTCTATCTAGTTCAAATTATGTTTAAAGTTTTTTCAAAAGCACCAATGAACGAATTTACCACGAAATTAAATTTGCATTCAAATTCCATCACCCGATCAATAGCCTACAAAAACAATACAATATCTCACTTTCTCCTCTTACCCAGTAATGAATCCCTTACATACTACCTTAAAAGGGTTTACTGCCAACCACCTAATCCTTAATTTAAAGTAAACGCGCCGCGCAGTGTACACCGTAGCCGTAAGATAAGACGAAAAACGAGCAAGAGAAAAAAAACCGCAAAGGCGGCGCGGCGCGGTATCGCTTACTTGAAAACCGAGAACTTGAGCGTTCAAGAAAAGGAAGAGGAAGAAGAAGAAGAAGAAGAAGAAAAAGCTGTCTTACGGCTACCTCATAGTGACAAATTTTTGCGACAACTCCATCCTTTTCCCCTCTTCGAGGGCACACGTCGTCTCCTCGAGATTACTTGGCCTCCCCTTCCGCGATAGCAGGACTTTTGGGCTTCTTATGTATCGTGCGCTCGCGCGGATTAGAGCATAACTCAAGAAGCGCCGCGCGCTGACCCGTGAATCCTCTTAGTTCCAGCTGAACGGCTTCCACTGCGATTAATTTAGCCGGCCCCTCGCGCAAACTGTAACCGCATACGAGCGCGTCCTTTTTAGGATTGCGGGGGAAGAGAGTTAAGAAAACGCGCAGAGTTAGGCAATCTGCGAGCATACGAGGCAAGTGTTAACGCGAGGGCACGTGCCATGTTGCCGGCTGGTAGTGCAAGCCCATTAAACTGTGAGACGGTACTGTCAACGGGTGCCTCTTGACTGTACGTGTACCAAAAATGGGTCTCGCACTAACGCCCTTTCGAGTTTTGAAAATATAATTTGTAAGCGCTAGATTATTTATTTTATAAGTGAATAATAGATTCAACTTTTTTCCTTGATTATATTGTTAGTTTCGCTTGAGTTTTGATTAACAAAATTTTGACAGAGTGCATGTTACATTTGTTAACACTCTTCTATAGCGTTACTGTGCCTTTACTGATTTATTTAACGGTTGCAACGGAACAGAAGAGCAATTTCAGTTAGTGTATAATTAATTATAATTCCGAAATTCAATTTTGCACTGAAAAAGTTGTGTATACGCAAACGAATGGGTACAGTGGTCTTGAGAATTTTTAATTACACCTACTTTGGTATTTTCAGAGTCGAGTTTATAAATGATTCTATATCTTTTCGGAGTATTCACAAATATTGTTTCTGTCTACAAAAAAGAGTAATGTTTATTAATATTTCAGTGTAGCTCAGAAAATCGAAAAGGACGCCAAGCCTACAAAAGTTGGAAACAATGTTCTTACAATGCTTCGGGAGGGGGGGGGGGCAATACATTAACCCTGTTTTATCGACGGAATATGTAAAACTAATGAATATAATTTACATGATGATAAGACCTATATTTTTGATAGATTACATAAAAACAATCAGAACAAACCTAATTTCGGTTAACATTGCTTGCATCTACTCTTTTAATCAAACATCCTCTCCAATTACAAAGACATCGCTTACCCGCCCTTCAATCTCTCCAACAAAAATGCCGCGCGGAAACCGTTTCAGCTGCACGAGTACGGCACGCGTTCGACGGACACTTTCCCTCTAGCCAACCAGCTAGTAGTGAATGAGAAAGAGAGTGTGAGAGAGAGAGAGAAAGAGAGAGAGAGAGAGAACAGAGTGGAGAGTAGAGGAGAGGAAGAATTTCGCGGGTTTCCGCTTCCGCTACTGCTGCTGCTTCCAGAGCCGACGACAGATTCCTCGCGCAGCGGTGAAGCCGCACGAAAGGCTGACGGGTTGGCTCTCCCTCCGACAGGCGGCTTTATCCGCTTTCCTACTTGATTTCAAACTCGGGGCTGCTACCGTGATAACTCAACACCCGCGCTTCTACACTCTTACGCGGCGGTCGTGGTGCGAAAGGGTAAAAGGAGACGGGGTATGTGAGAGATCCAAAAGGTAGGAGGTGTATGAGGCTTTTGCCAAGCATTTTCTAATTAATGTTGGGGTAAACGATGGTGGTTTTGGTCTTTGAGAAAAAGGCGAAGGGTTACTGAGCTTTTTACTTGCGAGCGAAGCGTTGCCGCTTGGTGATGAGATTTTTTTAATAGACCAGCTTCTGAATAATTGATTTATATATAAAACTTATTTTGCCGAGTAGCAAAATGTTATTTATCGTCAATTTTAGTCACAAAGTCACTCGAAAATTGACTTACTTTAGAACTTTAAAATACTTGCATTTAATACATTTTTATCACTATATTTGCACATCCACAACTTTTTACGAAATGAATATTTTTGTCTGGGTGAGGCGAAAAATAACATTTTAAAGCTCTTTTCGTCCATACATTATTTAGCTACTTTTTATGCGTATTTTTTTCGTACAAAGACGAGGAATATTATTATTAAAGTTTCACGTAGCATTTTCTATTAGGAAATCGGTAATTTTTAATATAATAGTTTACTAATAAGCCCATATAGGAGTAAACTATAATGGTACTAGGCTCCATTTTAGGTACCAGATATAAAGCTTCTTGAAGGCTCCAAAAAAACACTTTTCAGGAGATCAGAATCACTTCCGCTTAACGGTAACATTAATCTGTATTAAAGTAACGACTGAAACAAGACTTTATTTTTTGTGGGTTGTAAAATACACTCAACTTCTTCATTCTCGTAAAAGTTAAACTTTTAATAAAAATTTCGAACTACAATTTCACTGTTAATTATAAAATTGAGGAATAAAATTTCAAGTTAACTTATTCACCTGTCGTTTGTTAAAATTTATTTATCTCGTACTGCACTCATTATCATAATAATTTCATTTCTTACGGATTCCATAATGTGACATTACTAAAATATCTTACAAAAATCTGCATAAACAAAGCAATTTCTGCATAGTAGTATTTTCAAATCGCTTAGAGCGGGGACACGAGTTTCCCCTTAATAATCGCAGCGCACACCTTCATAACTCCGCGAGGAATGATCTGGCAGGCGGATTTTTTCGTCTCGTAAAGGGCGAGCATAAAGCAAAAGCGTCGGGTCGTCGCTTCGTTTTCGCGCGCAGCGATAATGGAGAGGATAGACGGCCACCGCCGCAGCGCGTATATACGTATATCTACGCTCATACGCGGGATAACAACGCGTCATCCGCGCTGAAGACATAACTTTCTCGCCGCCATATCCTTTTTATCGTCCGCGATGAAACCCATATTTCCATCCTTTACGTCCGTCCATATGCGCATTCAAAATTTATAATCATTGGCTCGCGCTCGCGGCGAACTGCAACCTCTTATAAGCCGTAAACGCGCGCGCGTCTGACAAGATTTTGTTCGTCCTTGCGAGATACAGAGTTCTGACGGTTGTGAATGTCTTAGCGTCATCGAATGTTAAAATCAACTGATTTTCGCTGTTGATCCCATTTCCACATTTATTTTCAAAATCTATCTGGGTTAAATTCTCATAGATATATAATTTTAATAAGCGAACGTTCATAACGGACTTATGAATTTACATTGGCAATTGATTTTATTTTTTATTAATTCCCTGACTCGAAAATTATGATGACAGAAATTCATGGAACATGCTCGTATTAATTAAGCGCATGTTTGTGAATTTCAATGTACATTTTATAATCGAAAATAATGAACATTTAGAGTACTCAATACAAATTATCAGTTAATATTGCACAATTCTAATTAGTTTTCAAGGAATCCAAGTTCACCAATAATTTACTTTAATGCTGATCCATCGCATAAGCATATAAAGTAACAAATACGACAGGTAAATTTTTTAGCCGATATAAAATAAATCGTCTTTCCGATTCTACAATGTTGGTGCACGTGATCGCCGCATTAATTTCGAAAGCGTTACAAGGAAGAAGCCAAAGACCACAAAGATAACTTTCCAATTTTAAACTTCATGAGCACACACATACGCGCGCGCGCATTCATTTGCCACTTTTACACTTGTTGAGCACTTCACGGTCTCACCGAGGAATATGGCGAGGGTATATACGTGAGTAAAAGATAGAGCGAGGTCGTCGATCTCGAAAGAGGAAACGCCCGCTCACCGTCTGCCTCGACTTGCACGTCAGATTCCAAACGCGCGGGCGTGGAGGTACGCATTGGCGAATGGAACTGCCTGCTGATACGTCGCGTGTTGTTGCGGACATATACCCATGTGCTGGACACTTCAAATATCGCGGAATAGTCAAGTTAGCGCGTTGTGTCCTGTAGGGCGCTGTTATACATATATGCGCGTGAGTTCATATGCATGCGCGTGAGTATTGGATTTTTCCTCGTATTTTTCTCGTCACCGCGACCAGAGCACTCTAACGATCTCTTATTACGGGACCTATACGTACGTGAGAGCTTTTGCCAAACACGAGTCAGCGTAAACGTTGGTTTTTAGCGCGAGTATAGATGCGCGCGTTGGAAAACATGCGTAGCATTAAAAGCTACCATTTGTACTATCGCACGAGTGATCAATCTGTTGCACAGCCGGGCACGCGTGGCTCTACGTATTTCGATATTTGCGCGAACGTGACGGGAGTAATTCAATTTTTTTATCGGGAACACTAGGTTAAAGGTACAGAGTGACAGTAACAAGCGCCAACGGAATATTTTTTTTTTTATTCATTTTATCCAATTTTCAGTAGGCCATCAATGGACATGATTTTTTTTTATTTTTATAAAATCGGAGAAAGTTTCTTTCAATGTGATTTTCGGAGATAAAAAAAAAAATTGTCGGAATCTGTCAAATGATAAAACAATTGATCAATTCTAATTTAACGAAGTATTCCGAACGAATTTTCCCATATCCTTGCGGTATAAACGTTACCCACGAAAGCGTGTAATAGAACTTTCTACGAAACGAGCAATCAACAATGTTACAAACACTCGAACCGTTCATTCATCAATCATCAGCACCACCTGCCCCACCTCTCCTCACAATCTTCAATTCTTCAGTGCAGCCAAAACAAATGGCTCTATATACATACCAGCTGTAAACCTTTTATTCCTACATGACGGGCGCTGGCTTGCGTTGGAAGAGACACACCCGTAACGACATGCGCACGTATCACACATATGTGCGTATATATGCACTGGGCACTCGCTCGCGCGCGCACGTACGCAGGAGGCCGAGAGAGATAGAGAGAGTTCTATCCAGGTGGGTGAGCAGCCGAGTGCGCTTCCGCTTCCGGCCGAGATAATGGCTCGCGTCGCGCCGCGCAGATATACAGAGAGGCTAGCACGTTCTTTTTCCATACCGACGTCTGACCAGTAGGTAGATCCCCCACCCCCCGGGACTTTTCGCTGCGCGCTTCGACCACCAGGCGCTCGACGTTGCTATATATACATCGGCCGGCCATAACCGGCCTGGAGAAAGAGTGGGTTTCCGTCTAGAGCTTCCGGAAATTGCTGCGGGTAATTCCTGAAGTAGAAAGGAATTTCGAGGGAGACGCGCTCCGCCCGATTTCTGCATTCACCCATGGTGTATACCTATATGTATAGACGCAATGGTTCTCCAATTTTTTTTCCGCTATTGTTTCCGAGAGCACGAGCGAACGAGCCCTTTTTCGAACGCCTGTCTGCGTGACGCGCGCAGAGAGGACTCGTATGTATGTATATATATCGGAATGGTTTATTTCGCGTCATTGTTTGAGCAACGCCCTACGTGAATGTGCATGGGAGGATGGATGGACGTGTGAAAACGCTGATAATGCGTTTTTCAACTTTACCACGTGGGGCTGAATAATTGACGCTCGGGTAAGTTCGGATGTGATAACTTTGTTGATTAAAATAATGGTTTCAGGTTGTAATTTTGTCAACTATTTTCAAGCATTATTATTTATACTTATTAGTGATTTCAAATGACAGTGAACAAAAGGAATTATAATCTATTTTGCAGTAACTCGGGCTCGCTCAAGTTTAATTGCATTTTGGTAATATAGTAGCAGGCGCTACGGCTGATGTATAAACCTATTTTAGAACTAAAATTTAGAGTTTACTAAGCATATTAACTATCACACTCATCTGTTTTTAGCAAACAAGTATTTCCAACGATCATAATACATCAGTTAATTATGAACAAGAATGCAATATGACTTTAATGTTATCGCTTATTACTTATTATTCTATAAAAGTGACGGAATTTGTAAGCTTTTTATGAAATGTACGTTATTACAATGCTGGTGGACAACTTTCCAGATATGATAAAAATTTAACGAATGTCAAATAAAACTCATCATGTTTTCACTCCCTTTAAAATTCAGGGGATTGTAAAACTGGGACACACGTCATAAAAAGTAATGAGTTTTATAGTTGTCGCCTTACGACTTCATTCCTAGGGAAAATAATGAACAATCAGACAAAGAAGATTAGTAATTTCGGTTGCGTCTCGTGTGGTATTTCGCTGAGTATTTTTCTTCGATGATAAATACTTTATCACCACAATGGTTGGCAGCACTATTACGTGTTTGTTAATTCATCTATTCGTTTTTGTAATCTGTTTTTTAACAAAACCAGTTGGTTAGGATAATAAATCAATTTTGTCCATCTAGGTTGATGTCTTTTTCTCGGATTCTTCAGTCCCCACGCATTGTTTCAGCCAATGCAATGAGACATAAACATTGAATTCAAATTATATACCATTAACATCTCATGAAAATATCAAAATTTAAAATCATCCGGAAATAAGTTTCCGTTATTTTTGAAATTCAAAACCTTGGAAGATTTCGTAAAGCCAAATATATAGCATTATTCGCATAAATTAAACTATAATTTGTATATCCAATCCGAAGCTCTGTAAATATCCTGAATTCCGATCATCGACGCTTGCCTTTTGCCATTTCCCAAAATACTATTCTACAAAAACTCAATTTTCTCCGTTCGGAGTCCAAGATAAGCCAATCCAAGACAGGCGAGGCGTTATTCATAACCAGTATTAAAATGACTCGGTCGAACAGCCACGAGCACGCGCGCTCGAGAAAGTCCGCGCGTATCGCGCTTATAAGTTTTCCCCAAAAGAGAAATCCTCATAATATATACGTATACTGTAAGAGTACAGGAGTGGAGAAATTCGGAGCCGGACGCGCTAGCTCGGCTCTTGCGTACTCGCCGCATAATATAACGCTGCTCTCGGGTGTCTTCGTCACGCTCGCCGGGCGAAGAAGCGCGCTATACCCACTATATCGCGGCCATTATCGCGCGCAGCCGAGTGTGCAGCACAGGAGGCGCACGTGCGCTGCCGCGCGGCAGCAGTCTTGGGCTAGTCTAAACGTCGCTTTAATTATATACACGCGCGTATGCGCGCGGGATGTAGGCAAATTATGCGGCTTTCTTCGTTTCTCATTGCTGCATTATGTATATCAGCAAGGGGTTGCGCGGCCGCGATGTCGCCCCGAGAGGCATTCGACGATAATTCGAGGAGCTCGGCGAATCCTGGAATGACAAGTAATTGATGCTGTGTACTGTGAAATTAACGGTTCAGCTTCTGTAGTTTATATTTTCGATGTGTAACAGTAATGACGTTGTATGAGGTTATTGTTGTGTAATAAATGGACATTTTCTATCTCGCCCGGAGAAGGTATATACCGAACTGAAACTTGAATCGATTGAAGAGTAATATATGGATTAAGCATTTTTCTTTCTGTTGTAAAACATCGGCTTTGCATTATTACAGTTCCTTTTAATTGGACATGTCTCTTAGTCTATAGCATATAATTAATCTCTCTTGATATTATTTCCTTCTTTACACTCGTTCATTAAAATATCAATAATTTACAACTGTAAAGCTGCGTTTGTATCTATGCGCGTATTGGACGACAATTTTCTATAATTTTAAAATTCCGAATAACACAGAACAATTTCTTGAAACATTATAAAACATAGTTTATTCTATTCGATAGCAATTTAAAAAAATGATAATTGAGATTTTAGTATTTCTGTGACTCGTAACCCCTGTATATCTTATATTCCACAATCTATAAACAACTGCAAACTTAAAAAGATTTTGTCCGAATTCAAAAGGGCCAGAAAATTCATTACCATTCCGCTACTCTTCCTCCCCCAAAGGAACACGCGACACTCTGCGCTCGTCGAAAACGACCACGTCGGCCTCGTTTAATCCCCCTTCCCCCAACCTCACTCCACCCTATCGGACGACTCCTTAAAGATGCGCGCGCGACATATGGGCCGGGCCAGCGAGGTGGAAAGGATATAGGCACGAGCCGTGCGCGTGCCCGCGCGCGCCTCAATTACCGCCGACGGCTTCCGGCCGAAAGCCCCGGCAGATTGCCAGCTGCCGCTGGCGGCGAGACGATGGACTCTCTCGGGGGGCCTATATGGATGTAGAAAGTGCGATGACACGGCGGCATATAGCGACGGCGAGACGTCAGCGAAAAAGCCCGGCGATTGATGGCCGCCGATGGCCCATATCATCTGGCCACCGTCGCCGCCGCCGATTGTCCTTTATCGATCGACGCCCCGCCGTCGGCTCGCCATTTTTCGAGCCCTCCTGTAGTCTGGAGGAGGCGATATAGGCTCTTTGCAAACGGAGGTGTAGACGTTGCTGACTTTCTGCGGGGAGGAGAGGGAGGAGATGTGGGGATGATATCCGCGGGACTCGCTCGGGGCAGCGGCCATGCTGAAAATACGATGAACGTGATTTTTCTGTAGTGCGCTGTGCGCCGATGCTGCGATAAGAGAACTGTGGTTTCGTATAATAAGATCAATACAAATATGGAGCAATGGCGGATGATCTTATATGATCGCGATGAATTATTCAGATAATTTATTTTGTCAAAATATTAGTATAAACAATGGAGTATGTAAACGATAATTAAATAGCTGTGCATGATTAAGTAGCTTCTAAAATGGTAATAACGGATAATGAGATTTCACGAGTAAAAAAAGAAATTCCGTTTGAGAGACGTTTGGGAAGTTTTGTTTGGCCTAGCTTTGGGAAAACTTATACAATCAGACAAACTTTTCGATTCATGATAGAATATTTTCAAAAATTTGGCAAAATTTTCATGAAATAATTATTTCTAAGTAATGCAGTTTAAAAAATGGATAGCAAAAGTTATATGGACTTGTGTTTACTATCTCGAATTCAAATGTGGGTTTAAGATGTGTTTTTGCAAAATAAGCAAAACAAAACTTTACCGAAACATCTCCCAAAAGTAATTTTTTTTACGCTGGTTGTGGCGAAAGTCACTTTAACTGATTATAATATAGTTAAAATATTAAAACACACGAGTACATTAAATTCTTCGAATTTAAATATTATCTATTTATGAGCTAAAAAATGAAAATCATTTCTTATAATTACTTTATGAAAATCAAAGTATTTATTTTCGATATGTTTCTCCATCACACTCCATTGATGTTGTCATCGTCAGTATTCTGTAATAGTTTTACATAGTAATATATAGTAGTATATAGTAGTATAGTAGTAACTTACGCTAATATAATATACTCTGATCATAATATTGTTACCCTCTGTAACACATGCGAGAATATTTGGCTTTTCAGAAAATTCGGGGCAGGTGTTACTCATAGCTTGCGAATTAAAAATCATTATTTTTATTGCCAATGGAAGGACAGAAATAATAGTAATAATATTTACTCGAACAGCGGATGAGACGACGTCTATACATGGGTAATTTTCAGAAAACAAAAACTCCTTGATCAGTTAAAATTAATGAACAATCAATATTACAAATAATAATACCAGAGAGTTTAAAAAATAATTATTATTAATACTTTTTGAAATAAAGATAATGATTCGAAAAAAACGCACTTACGCATGAATGAAGACTTTGTATGTGCATAATTTTAAAAATTGTTTTACTTTTGACTATAATTGGTTTAAATATTTAATTTGAAAATCCTTTGCAATTACTGCGTAGCGACATAAAAGTTCACATTTTCTGAAAATCACCCATATATTTCATACACAAATAAAAATATATATCTGTTATTCATCCGAAAGTGCAGAGCAGGAGCGTAGTTCAAGCGTGCATGAATCGCGTGGTGCTTTATTGTATATATCGCATATTGGAAACGTATACGCGAGCAACGAGGCCAGCAATGAATAAGCAATTCTTATATTTCTCTCTTCGAAAAGACATATACGCTTGTCATACGAGCTTCATATGATTCGAATGATTTATCCGCATATTTTTCTTCCATTAACAAAACAGCAGCGGTAGCAAATTTTTACAAAACGATTCCATTTTTTGTTGCAGGTATGAGCAAACACACGATTCTTCCTCCATGTCATCCCGTAAGTATAACCGCATGCAAACAGCATTAAACTCCCGTGCAAAAATTGAAATTGATGCTCGAGCATTCCCATTTGTTAATGAGTCGCGCGCGTATATAAATATATACATATACGTCAATGCCGAAAAATCAGTCGCGCCGGCGCTGCTGCATTACCAAAAACACGATCGCGCACTCCGGCTAATAAAATAAACAAGCCCTGCACCGAGAAACCGCAAAGCTCGCTTGTACATTGCAGAAGTGGCGAGCAACGGTTATCGTTGCTCGCCCAACAGTTCGAGTTCTTCACATTATTGCTGCGGGATTATGCTGTAGGTAGCTGCGCCTACGTTCGCACGCGCGTGACCCCTTGCGACCAGCGTCAGCCCACACGAATGCTCACTTATAATACAGGCAATTTGTGTATCGGAAGGTGGCCGAATTACAGTAATTTTGTTCCCTTTTACTGGTCGCAATGAATTCATGCAATGACCGTGATTATCTTTATTCCCTTTTAATTATTGAAAATATATATATATCTGTGATTGTCGGACTTATTTTTATAGTATTTGATTTATCTACACGACTTTATATTTCTACGTTTATTTATAGCGTAAGATGTTGTAGTCATCGTCTATTTGTATAATACAAATAAAATTAAACTTTTTTATCAGGTGTAAACGGATTGGATTCTATCTAGCACACAACAAAAATATAAATAGAGTTACAGTAATAGTGTGGCAAAATTGTATCTTTATCATATACAAGATGGTGAATAGAGTAATGAAATTATAAGATGTACATTATATTAATATTTCATCACCAATTACAGTGAAATGTGTATATAAAGGTTACATCAGATTCAATCTTCATTATACTTTGGTAAAGTAAAGTTGAAAGAGGAAGCGTCGAAGCCAATCGTAGTCATTAAAACTAAAAACGATTAGTAAAAGTAACATAAAACGTTTCGATGCTGTGATGATATACTATTTATTTAGAAAATTAATGCAAAGTGCTGGCTAATAGTGATTATAGCTATAAGCGAGACTATTCACATACCACTAGCAGATCTTATTAATACCGTATTTCAGCGAAGCAAAAACCGCTGCTAATTCATTGGCACTCAATTCCTCGAACTTCCTCAAACTTAATTTATTATGCCATTAAATTAATTATTCTAGCTTAAAAGTAAACGTTCGCGCAAATGTGAAGTGAACTTTTGACCTGAGACTTTTCCAAAGTGGTAGAATATTATAAAACGCAGTGTAGTGTATGCTTTATTTTTAACAATTTGATATATTTTCTTTTATAATAATAATATGATTTTCGATAACAGCATTATACATTAATTTAATCGTTAAGACATTTTCAATAAAAAAGAGTTTGAATTTTACATTAAATATCGGAAGTTTATATATCAATATAAACGTCTATAACCTTAAACAAATTTGAAAGCAAATGTACATATTTAACTCCAGCTATCGTTATCTGCGGAAAACGACTTTTTTCATAAAATAATTTTCGTCTCGACATACCCTCAGTAAAGCTGTTTACGTCCCACATCCCTTCCTGCAACTCTCCTGATTGCCACTTAGGACGTTTATATCGTTCACGAGAAAATTAATAGAAATCTACTCAAAGCCCACTCTTTCTAGAAGTTTTCATAGTTCAGGTAGAATGGAGAGGTCAGCTATGTAGCTTTCAGAGTTTTCATGTTTTAATGCTTAGTTAAAGTAAGTTTGAAAGAGCAGCATTGTCAATTAAATGGTATAAAAGCATTTTTATTACTGAAAAGAAGATGGAAGGAGATTGAATACCATCAAGGACATATCATCGATTTGTATTGCTCTGATGGGACACGCTTCATTGTAACGCAAACATCATCGACTGAAATAGCTTTTAATTGAAATACAGATAAAATAACATTGATACAGAATATGTTACTGAGTTTGCAAGTTCATTAAAATGTTATATGATTTAAAGTAAAAGAATACCAACATTCTATTATAATTCTAGAATTACAAAATCTGATATTACGCATCTGATGGCTATTTTAAATAGTTTTCATACAAAACAACGGAATTGTAACATGATTGGATCGGAAACCACTCGTTGATTACTCTCTATATAATAACACTCTATCGAAGCGACCAAATTTCTCATAACATGAATTATCGTCTCTTCAAAACCAAAAGTACAATGTATACATCCCGTGCGTTCCGGCTTCCCGTGCGTACGTGAGTGCACGTTAGCGGTCGAAACAAGTGTTGAGAGCCATATGCACGCATGGAGCCATGTGTTGTTCGCGCATTGATGTGCATACAGTTGTAGACGGTACCGAGATCATTTCCTTCAAGCCCCGCATAAAAGAAAATTTCGTGTTGCGGGCGTACACTCGAGGTAGACAATTCGCCGCTAATTCATGGTTGAGGCTCAAAATAATTGACTTATTCATCCATCAATTTCCTTCAGTAGATAATATACTCGTATTATGAACTGCATTTACAAAAAAAAATGTTACAATGTCAATTTTTAAATAACTCATTCTGTAACTATTTATATAGTTTATAAATAGTTACAGATCGTTTTCAACATTTTCTATGAAAATTGCAGTTTTCGTTGAATATTTCAGACGCAGTAATAAAAAAAAGCCCTGTCTCATCCTAACCAGAGCTTATGGGAATGAGCTGATCATTTGGTGCCAGAAAACACTTTCCAGAATTTTATTGGCATTCGTGACCGGGGGTTCTAATGTCCCAACTGACTTCTCCGTATGGTAGAATGATGTTGTATCACCCCAGCTTAAACAACAATTTCACGAGATTTTTCTCGCACCCACATAGAATACACAAAAAACTACAATTCGTTTATTCTTTATTATTCTCACACTTGACTAATTTTTCAACGATTTTAAACACTTATCCGTCGCAAAAGCGTTTATGTCGAAAACCATCTGCCATATCGGATATCCCGTATAATCTCGAAAGCAATACATACATCTCTGCAAATGCAATCCCGATCGGCGTAGTGCGCGATCTCCACAAATCCCGAAAATTAGCCACATAACGTGCACGTCTCCCGTTCCGGGAAAAACTTCTTGCGCACGCTCATCACGTGCGTTATATACATCGCCGGCGAAAAAAGTGAGCCGAGCCCCGTAGCTCCGGCTCTCTCGCTCCTGCGCGCACCAGCCAGCCCCTGAATTTACTGCGGGCCGGCGGCTATATTGAAAGAGCCATATCTACTTGGAATCCTTCCACAATCTGAAAAGTTTTCCGGCGGTGGAGAAGCCGAGTTCGATTTCGGGGCATTTAGGAGCAGCGCAGCCTACATAAAACTCCGGAGCGATCATTTATTGAAAGCGGAAATGGACGCTTCAAGCGGAAGGGAGAGAGAGAGCAGGAGGAGCGAGGTATAGTGATTTAGGGGTCCGCGGCGTTTGATGCATGAGAGGACCGTAAGGTGTATAACGACGCGCAGCGCGTATCAGTCGAACGGCTTTATCATCTTCTTGGAGGATGGAAACGATTTATGTAGAACACGTGATGCGTCGAGAAAAAAGAGAGAAAAACATAGAGAGAGGGAGAGGGGAGCGATTGCAAAGAGAAAAGTCACACGATTTCAGCCGCGTCATTCGTCACCATCAGACGTCAAGCGTGCATGATGCGTAAAATAATTATGTACGTTTGCACCACGCGTGAGGGCCGAGTTCTTCCGGTCTAATGCATCAAGCGGTTTTAGCGGAAGGGCCACCTTTTCACTCTCATTGAAATGTTTATTAATGATTCGGCATGAGCGATTCAGAGCGGAATGAAAGAAATTTCCGGGTATCATATTCGCTCCCTTCAGGTCTATGACAGCGCTGCGCTAGGCGCCTGGTGGCAGCTTTAAGAACTAGGTGTCCCATCATTTTTATAAACAACCTCATCAGTGCTGGGCTGGAGGTGTAGATCAAAATGATGGGACACCTAGTTCGTAAAGCTACCACCGGATGCTTAGCGCAGCGCTGCCATAGATGTGCAGTGAGCGAATACTGAGGGATTATTTTTCTCTATAGTTTTATTGATTTTTAACGGGTATATTTTATGTACAAAATCAATAGACTGCTTTTTGGCAAATGATATTGTATACAATATTATATTATCTCCTTGCTTTCCATTATAGTTAAGCTTTGATTTTTTCAACACCTGCTTTTATTAGAATTTTTTCAAGTTGAAACACATGTTTTATAATCTACTGTCTAAAAATGAATAATTGAAAAGTCGCTCAGTCATGCGAGTAAGTGAAAAACCTACTAATACTTTGTTGAATATTCGCCTTTCTTCTGCCTCAGCAGAGTGAATAAAATTTTCCCTGCGTAATAAGTGAGTATTCCTTAAAGAATTTGTAAATTTTATCATTTGTTTACACTAAAGAAGGATTTTTCAGTTATTTATTCTTAGAAAGCAAACAGTAAATATTTTATTGCAATATTTTCTTTTTTTTTAATAACAAAATTTCGCAACAAACTTCGTAAATCATATACCAGAAGCCGCTTTTAAAATGATGTTAAATGAAACTCTGAATTGAATTTGTTCACTTTGCGCCGCAGGCGTATAATGTACAAGCGCTTAGCCGCTGCCACATCAGATTTATCAGAGAATAAAGGTAAACGATTGGTGATATCTCGGTTGCTTGTACACGAGAGAGATAGAGAGGGACGGGAGAAAAAACCGGGCAGCAAAAGCTGAGCCAAGCTGTGATTGGTGAATGGCACTTTTTTCCATTCGTTTGACTTGAACCTCACCGCTTCTCTCCCACTCGCTGTTTTGCTTTTTCAGGGGGTTGCGTGCGCGGTCAGCGGTTGAGCACGTGCTGCTATCGGAGCTCTCGCCGCAGCCTTCGGCTATTCGCGCGGACATAATCTCTATCGGGTCTTCGATTAATCTCGTTATTTATGCAGCGAGAAGTCAGAGATCGGCCCATCAATTTGCGTGTAACTGGCGCTCGTTTCTCTCTCTTTTAGTTGTGTTCCTCCTTTTTTCATAGACACGTTTCAGTGTCGACAGACGGTATTTCAGTGGTGTCGTGTTTAGTTTTGCAGGTAGATTTGAATGTAAGTACGAAATGTTAACAGTTGAAGGAAAAACATCGCTGAGAAAACATTGTCAAAATAATTCTTGAAAAAATTTGAACTTTTCACACAAAATAAAAACCAATTGAAATAAGTATAAAAACTCTTGGAAAATTACTAATATTTGTAGTACAAATTGATAGTTTTATAGATTTGTTTCTTCGCATCACATTCTTAAGGTTGGTTTTTTGTGGGGAAGTAAATTAAATAAGAGTATACATTATAAATAATTCGATAAAAGTGTCCATCTAAAATTTTAGGACAACAACTTCATTAACGAGAAACAAATTATTAATTTTATAAAGTCGTACAGCTTCAATAGTTTGGGCCATGAATATGTAATAAAAAATGGATTTATCCAGAGCTCTTTGATTTTTTCCGAATTAGCCCCGATAGTGACAGTCATACACATAACCTTTTTAATGTTTATATCATCTTTAAGGTATTTAAGAATCTGAGCGAAAGACACTCCAAACAATAGTTCCACCACTGATGCCTTTAATTTTACCGAGGCAGTTCGCGTACAATACGCTTTATTCAGTCGAATGCGCACGCGCTGTCAGCGATTTCCAGCTTCTAAAGACAATATTTCGGTGCTAACTCGGTCGCAATTGACTGAAGTCAATTGGTTAGCAGGTTACCAGTGATGCATCAGCCGAGTAAATTATTATGAAAGAATAGTAAATTATTATGAATTAAATGTATATCATCCGAACGGCAACTCGTTAACTGAAGGAATCCCGGCGCACTGCTCGTGTGAGCGGGAATATAAACTGTCAACAGAGATACGTAGAACTACTAGCTCGAGTGTAAGCGAGCAGTTTGATTCCATTCAAAACTATAACCGACTAAAGCCAGATTCAATCCGCTCGTCGCACCTCACTGACCGAATCTCGTTTTCGTGCATCACATGCAAGAGAGAGAGAAAGAGAGAGAGGCGGCGAACTAATATACACGTACAGTCACACAGTTATACGATTATAGTACAATTGTCGCGGTTCTCTGCAAATATTGATTGGTTTGCTCGGAATTGATGGACATAGATTCCTGATGGGAATGATTATATAATTTGACTGAAGAAAGGATTTACCATGAAAATTTGTTTGTACTTTTGATTAGTATTTCAAAGATAGGGTATATAACTTATCTAATACAAGAATATATCTAACATGTTTATAGAACATACTTACAAAGCTATCGCATGAAGCTATTGCACTGCATAAGTGTGCGGAACAGCTTTCAGATGCAGTTGATCGCGACAAATTCCTGTATGGTGCTATTCTCTTCCCTCCCCCCCTCTCTCTCTGCCGCGTTCTCCCAAATATATTCGTATACGAACCTCTCTACAATTGTCCCGTCTAATTACAGTAGCGCCAATTTTGGCCCCGTACCTCCCCTGAATGTGCTCCATTGTCACTCCTTCGGGCGACCCGTTTATCGGGTATATCCTTGTCGATTGTTCCCTCCGGCCCAGCCGAGCCAGGCAAAGTTCGTTCGCATGTCCACTTGGCGTAATTGCGCAGATAGGATCGATGATCAAATCTGATCCAAATGAGATCCCACCGTGAGATCGCGTTGGTCTGCGCCACAATACCGTGGGCTTTGTGCGTCGCAGCTTACTGAATCTCGATTACTTCGACGTCTGTGCAGTCGAAATAGCACAGAAAATGACTGCGGGTAGCGCTGCATTTTGATATCTAACGTACCTTTTAAAGAAGTGAACGTGTTTGTATATAGAACACATTACAATGATTTCCTTCAACCCTGACAAGTGTGCAGGGTTGTGCAGTAGGGCCGGGTGGTGGGTGGGTATTGTCAAAGTTATCTGAATATATACGATTTTCGATTTTGTATCAACTCTTCATTCCTTCTGCACTCCCTACTGTTAAAAGAAGTTACGTGACGTGACATTTATTCTCTGAAATTTCACTTTTAAGAGACTGTACCACTCAAGCATTTTTTTTTTATTACCTTAGCATTCATATTTGAGTGGACAATACTGTCATAGCTTCTTGGTTATGTATGCCGTTTGAGGAAATCAGCTATTTTCATTTTTCTAAATTGTATTGTGATAGGACATCTAGTTATACAGTTGTCGATCGATAAATGGCTACGTGATCCTCAAATGTATTTTAGTTATGTTGACTTTACACCAAAAGAAAATTTGTTCCTTATAGTATGCATCTCAATTATATTTAAAAGTTTATTTATTTCCAAAAATATGTTCTTGAAAGTTTGCAATCTCATTAATGTCTCATCATTCAAAAACGTACTTGGACAAGCGGCATATATAACAAATGTATAAACCATAACTTAATTTTCTGGCAAAACTATGCAACTGGAAGAGATATCTTTTTCCTACTTACGCCGCTATAGCTCGTTATGTCCTTCTCGCTGTGTAAAATCGATTTACGCGAGCTGACACACGCACACGCTCGCAGAGTCACACAATACACACACAGATACACATACATTCCGCCTCTCGCGTGTACACCTACAGCCGTGAGCGATATAACCGTCCTGAAATTAATCGGCAAATTATTCTCGATTAGCGGAGTGCGCCAAAGGATCCGATAATTGACGGGCGCTCAAATTCCACCTTTCTCTGCGTCCCTTTCGCCCTCTCTCAATCAAAGACCATAAAACTCGAGAATTCTCATGTGAAAAAACGAAGAAATGTAAAAGAGAGGAAGCTGTCGTTAATACAGAATTGATTCCTTGGTAATGCAGTTCCGGCTCGACAACGAGGGAATCGGAAACGTTTCTTCAGGAGCAAGTTTTAATCAAGTTTTAATTGGTTCGCGCATGACCTCTATAGGTCCTATATGCTTCACACATACATTCGCACACACATCTACACACACATAGGCATACACATACACAAGGACAGTCTGCGCGTGCTCCCCTGACGATAGGTAGGGGAGGACGGGCATATTCATATGAAATGTCATGACAGAAATTTTAAAACGTCGATTTCTCGAAAACACGTAAAATGCAGTTGAGTCGTTAGTCCTGGAAGCCACAGATTTGTACAGGGGAAAAACTGTACAGTTGGGATAGTTCATTTGTAGCGGATAATGAAGTTTGTGTGGATAATGAAGCTTTACAAATTGAACAGGTCACACATCAAATTCTAACTAAAGATATTGAAAAAGAGCCAGTCTTCTACTTCATTCTACAGATTCTTATGTTGGATTAAATCCAAGTGAAGTACGAAAATTAGCTTATGAATAAGCTATCGCAAATGAAATGGAAGTCCTGAAGCTGAGAGTACCTGAAGCTGCAAAATGTTACGTAGCTGATCAAATTTTACTCATAAAATATGATATAATTTTTAGTATATTAATAAAAAGAATTAGATAAATTATATTTATTAATTGTCAAATGCAAATATTTATCTTTTTTCCATTTAATATACATGTGCAGTTTTTCTCAGTGCTATGTACAGTTTTAACCCGATGTAGGGGAAATTTTGAACAAAATAACATTTTTTTCAACCTCAAGGTTAAAAATTTTAGGATTAGGAAATCTGGTTTAAAAAAATAAAGGATGAATTTAAAAACTGCAATGTGAAGAAAAATGTTTGTTCCACTGGGCTAAAATGAAAAATTAAATAAGTTAAAGTGTACAAATGAGCCCCTCTCTCTTCTACTTTTGAATTGAGTTTTATATTGGCTTATGCAAGCGTATTATGAGCGAGCCTAAGAACGAAATGGTTTTATGACGCGGTGTTCATTTACGAATCAGCGTGCTTAAACTGCGAATGATAATATACTACTTCAGTTTACGTACCTTTGTATGTCGGTGAGGTTGAGCGAATTCGTAAGTATTTTTCCCGGGATACATCCATGTAGGTTCTCCTGTATAAAATTATTCATTGAGAAAAACTCATCATCGGGTCAGAAAGATATTTCATTTGTAAAAAACTCTATCGCTTTAAAATTTTTCAATACGTATTTGTAATTAAAATGTTGGTTCCACAGTATGACATTTGATACAGATAAAAATTCTTCTGAATGAAGATACTTTCTATACGACAAAATTAAAAGCTTATAACAATTTGCATAAAATCAACAAATGGAACACGTAAAACGCTTAAAATAGAATGAATACTGTTGAGAGAAAAATATATAAACTAAAAAAGCATTGGTAAATAGGTCAATTGATGCAACGATAAAACGAAAATATTTACTTAAGAACACTTTAATTTGTATATGAAGTAGAGCAAAAAGACAAAAAGAAAAGCGAAAAAATTATCTGAAAAGATGGAAAAGAAAGTAAATATATAGTAGATTCTCTGTTTATACTAGAGAAAAAAAAATACAAAGAAATTAGATACTAATTCACTCTGTACGCTTAAAAGAGTTTTTATTCAAGTGCAATCTCATATTGCAGAGTCGATAGAATATTTTTTTTAAATGAAATATCAAAAAGCGGTCTATTGGATCCTTGGAGAAAATTCTTGCTACTCATATGATGATTTTTTGAAATTACTACTTTCTACTCAGTTCTTCAAATCCGCCCTATTTAGAAGTAATCTTTTAATTTGGATCCAATTCTTGTGCCAAAGGGTAAATCCTTTAGATGGAAAATATTTATTTTTCGTGCTTTAGGAATCACCTTCTTTCAAGAAGAAAAATTAGATTCCTGCTGTCAAATAATAACTTTTGCTTGAAATAGAAAATCTTATTAAACCGATGGGACCTTCACAAAGGGAATATCCTTTTGACTCGAAAGATTAATTTTTATGAGCGTAGAATAGTTATCAGTTCATTAACTATTCGGTATTTTTATCAAAGGCAACGTACGATTAGCTTTACAAAGTGGTCGTATAATAATATATACATCCATTATTTATCCTCCTAAAATCAAAGCAGTATTCGCCTCAAAATTTCTCACGGAGTTTTTCTCCAAACCACATCTCACACACCTCTATCCGATCCCCACGCACAATCCACATTGCTCACGTACGATTGTACACAGACATTTACGCTCTGTAGCGCGTGCGTGGCTTTTTGTGCTCTCTCTCTCTGGTTAGCACAGATAAAGCTTTGCAGAAACTAGCGCGAGAGAGCACTTTCTCAAAGCATTTGTGAAATATAGCGGCGTTGCGGGGGCGTAAACGCTTTATATGGGTTTTTGAGAAGGGGGTGGGGTTTGTGATCGGAACGAAAGAGTTGGGGGAGAAAAAGTGCGCCGAGTGAAATTAATGACCGGGGTGCCGGCACGGCGCGCTCTCTCGCCGTTAATTGATTGGGCCGCGCGCACGCTTGGTATGAGCCTGTGATCACGGAAACAGATGGCGATGCGGATGCTGCCTGTGTGTGCATGTATATATATATATGGCTGATCATGCTACACAAGATTGATTTGTATACATATATATTAGAGAGTCTTATTGAAACTATTATCAGATTGGGATTTCCTGTGCGCTCAAGCTATGCTTATTTAGAAGTGTGAAGTATATTGGAAGAGTTGAATTGAATTGATGTAGATTTTTATAGATAAATATTGAATTGCTGTATTGCATGATGATCTGAAATCTCGTTAAAAATGTTAAATATTTGCCTCGATAAGAATATTTAGAACAGTATTATTATTGAAGCTCGGAATAAATTGCCAATGAAGTTACTAGAGGTGAGAGAAAACGAGTAAGTTGTGCTCCTTATTACTTAAGATGAGAGTTAAATTTTTATTTTTTTCAGACTATAGAAAGCTTGTAGAATTTTTATCAAGTTTCTCTAATAATGTCATCCGATTGTTCAATGCAATCCTTTATTCCTTTATATAAAAATCCTATTCTATTCAAGAACTATCGTTTTATCGAATATGTAAGCAATCGAATATCGAATTTTCGATAACAATAGACAAACAGAGGCGCGCGTGGCGCTGTATATTTAACGCTAATAGCGAATCTTTATAATATTACAAATTGAAGTTGGAAATATTATTTATAAATTTGGATTGGATAATAAAATGTTATAATAACTAATTTCAATGTTGAGTAAAAAGTTACATTTTCTTTTACATTAAAATATATTATATAAAATTAATTTAGTTGCGTATCCTGAAATTTAATTAATTATAACTTTGGAAGACAAAGTGACAACGCAGCCGTAAATATTTTTAATCAGCAAGGCATCGCAAGCACGAGAATGCGCTCAAAGAAAACTCGCAGAACGATCGTTTGAAGTGTGGCACTTGCGTCTGTGCGTAAAACCTTGCACCTTTCATCTCGCAATACTGAATAAACATAACCAAACGAAAAAAGAGAGGGTGGCGCGCATGCGTACGCGCGCGACTGCCTTTCAGTTTGTCAAGCCGCAGGCATATTCACAGTGCGCGCAGCAGCACTGGCAGATCTGCCTGGCATTAGTTTCAATTAACGCGAGAAAAGTAAGCGCGCAAAGAAGATCATCCAATAAAGCAGCCGCGGAATGCTCACGCGCCAACTCAGAGAGTCGTAAAAAGCCAGCCGACAAGCAAGGAAGGCAAAAAGACACTCGACGGCGGCTCACGTTTTTTAAAAACGATTCGCTTCAGATAGGGGCGAAAACTCGAGCAGCTAAGAGCTTAGTAATCGTATTTTTTCCCTCGTTATCAAGATTTCCGTGCGTCCTGTGTGAAGTGAATTTACTTTCTTCATTATGAAAGCTCGCTCCGTGCAGAAAGAGGAGAGGGGGAGCTTGCACAAGCTCGCCCTCTACTACGTTTGTAGGAAAGAGAGAGAGAGAGAGAGAGAGAGAGAGAGAGAGCGCAAGGGTGTGTACGATCTACTTTACGGCTCATACGTGACTGCGAGCTCGCGCGCATTTTCCCTCGTTCTTTCTCTCTGAAAGAGAAGTAGCGCCCGCGAGTGCAGAGAGAAAGAGAGACGCGAAAGCGCAAACGAAAGACGTAAACGGGAGAGCTACCGCCGCCAACGCCGCGGAAAGAAAGGAGGCCGTGATAGCTTAAAAAGCTTAAAAAGCTTTCGATTCATCAGTAATCGAACGTTAAATATAGGGCAAAGAAGAGAACTTGACTGGATAGCTTGATCAATTTTTCGCTAGCTGAAAGAGAGAAAGAGAGAGAGAGAGAGAGCGTGAGGAAAAGGGGCAGACAGAGAGAGAGAAAGCGAGAGCACGGATTGAGCACACGCCTGTGAGATTCACTTATGTAAAGAAATGAAAGCTTCTGAAAGTCCAGCGAAATTATCCTTTTAATTTTTTTGCGTTTGTTCTTTACGTGCACTTTTCCTCTGTGTCTCGCCTTTTCGGCGGAATAAGTCAACAATCAATATCAATCTCTTTTACACTAAATTACATTTTGAATTAATAGAAATAGATCAAGCCATGTTTTGAAATGTTTTTTGCGCAGGTGAATTAATACAATGAAAATCATGTGCTAGTTTATTGCTTTCAAAGATTTGTCTATGATTTGAACAAATATTAAAAAATTCGCCATCACTTTGTTTATATTCAATTTCACCCTACAATTACGACATTTGAATAGCATAACAAATTCAAACGACCGATATCCTTGATTTTCTGAGATGACGCAAAACTTGGCCACAATTACGCCTTAACCTCATTGCTACCCGGCAAAAGCCGTAACGGAACAAAAAACCTGGACGCTCAACTTTTCTCGACGCTGATAATGAACTCAGCAAAGTCCGCTATCTACCACGCGCGCGCCATAGCTAATCAGCTTACCGACGGCACTCGATGCAGTCAATCACGGGCCGTCTTTCGATTGACTCCTCGGAGGCGTGCCAACTTCGATAACGCAATCTCCGCCGCGATAATATTCAATTAACCCCAGGTGGCCGCCGACGGAAACACAACCTCCGAGCGCATTGACGACGTCAACTACGACGACGGTGATGGGCAAGAGGCAAAAGAAAGGTGGAGAAAGAAACGAAGCGAACGAGGAGGGATAGAAGTTCGTTTCAGCAAGCGCATCTCGTATGCGCGGAACGCAAAAGTTTCAGCGTTGACTCGAAGATTATGCGTTTGATGGCGGGAAACTGCTTTTCATCGGAATTTCAATTTATGAAGCATTATTAATAAAGCAATTTATGAAGCATTAATAATAAAGCAATGCTGTGAATAAGAAATATATTAATTTTCTCAACCCCTGGATTTCGGCTCGGGTGGTAACTTACACGTGCTCTGGACTGGCCAACTCTTTACTTCCCTGGTATAAAATACAGATAATCTTATTAAGTCATTTAAATTTATATAGTGACTTTATCTTTTTATCTTATTTATCTAAAGCAACAGTAAAAATTGATGCTTTTCATATTGAACGAAGGAATCTATTTAATTTGCAATGAAATTGAAACTTTCTGGCAGCATGTGAAAATATACAACTTTTAAACTCCCAAACTTTCATTCTACCAGAACAGCGACGTTGTAGAAACTGTAAAAGAAATAGAGAGGCTAACCGCAGTCCAGTAGTTAAACCATTGTTACGTCAGTTTCTTGACTTTCGGACCTTTCAAGATTTTCACCATCTGTACTCTGGCCAACCACTCAACCCTCACGCCATACCCTTCAAAAAAGTCGTCCTCTTGCGACTTTTTATGAATTATTACCTCTTGCTATTCTCGTTGACGCTTTACGAGGGCCGCGGCACCGTAAACACGCAAATTTTTGCGCGCTTTCGCTCTCTCTCCTCTCTCTCTCTTTCTCTCTCTCTCGGCCCCCCTCCCTATCTCAGCTCGTTCCACATACACTCACTTTGCCGACTTTCTTATTATCGTTTTATTTTCGTCTTCGACGCTTTTCTTTCGAACCGAGGACGAAAAGAAACACGAAAAACTGAAGACTCGATAAAACTATAACGCCTGCAAGCGGCGAAATCAAAGTGTCGCGAGATAGGGATTGAAGACGAGTCCGGGTAGATTGAATCGCGCGTCGCAGGGTTCAATTACTCGATCTAAGTTTATCTGTACAGCCAACGTTTTTCGCTGTTTTCAACTGGCGTGCGCGAGTACATAGAGCTTATCGCATCGAAACATCAAGGGTCAGTTGACCAAACTGTTTTTAAATCTTAGTTTTCAGTTCCAAACTTAGTGCCCGCGACCCAATAATAATGAACTTACAATGAAACGAATTCAAGTTTTTGCCAAACGGTTTTACGTGAGTAAAATTTCAGAAAGCCCGCAGTGGCCTGGTTCAGCACAACAGGCGTATTTACGGTACCTTGAGCAACTTGTTTTTAAATTGCGGACTTTTTACTAAAATGAAGATTATTGATATTTTGTAGATTAGTTTTTCTTACTTCGGCAAAATTCGGAAAAGCTAATGTAGACTTTTTTGTCTGATAAGTAAATACACGAGTTCATTATCGAAAATAACTGTGGCTTCTTAATATACCTACGACTTTTTATGACCTTTATGTTTTTATTTTACTTCATCATGATTATTTCAATGAAGTTTCTTCTTGTTCATTGAACTTGTCAATAACTTTCTGGAATCCCGTCATTCTCTTAATCATCCAATAAACTTCGCGATTACACTTCGGCAAATAAAAAACGCGCGAAACTTCTTCCTCTTTCGCAGTATTATCCTCCGTTGCCTCCTTCCACTCTTCTCGTAGAAATAAACCGTCGTCGTAAATCCACAGCGAACACTTGGGCAAAAACGGATTTGTAGCAGGGCGTTAAACAGCTATGCGGCTGCGCGAGTAAATAAAAGAACCGAGGTGTGCATGCGCGCGCTGAGGGAAAACTGGTGATTTCCAGATGGCAATTATCGCAAAGCCCAGTCTAGTGTTTTACAACGTGCACACAATAAAGGCAAAAATTCTCTCACGTGTATGTATGCGTGTGTAGGACTCAAATCGTTATGGAGCTATGGATAATTGTAGACGCCCGCGATCTTCACCTTTCCCTACTGCTTTTTTCGAGGTTTGCCAAAGCGAAAAGTGAGAAGAAGTTTCGCCGGCAACTTTCTCTAACAAGGGGCAATTTTTCCCCGTCTTTTTTTACTGCCGCACGCGCGGTGTAATGGTCCTGTTTCAGAAGCCCTATTTTAACGTTGCGATTGTTGTTATGATGTTTGAGTCGCGCGTGCACTCAAACTTCCGCTTTCAATTTGACGCGTTTTAATAAAGACGGAACTAAAGTCAACCAGAGTAGAACTCTCTGGTAATCATTGAGAAATATAATTTTATGATAAAACGAAATAGTGTGTCAATAAATCACTGAATAAATGAAAATAATGTCTGTCAGTTATCATTTTTTATTACTTAATATTTACTGTTGAATATTCATACCAGTTGAAATATACATATTTGTAGAATATGCAAGCTCAACATTAGCTGTCACAAATATTTTTATTATTAGTGAATACATGATCGTGTTCTGAATTTTAATAATACTAGCTAAATCCATGCGCGGTGCGCGCACTGCTAACACTAGTTTATTCAACAATTAATATAATACTTTGGCACATTTACTCTTAATTTGTACTAAATTTTGAGGTTAGAAACTGTAAGCTTATTCGAATTTTCTTTTTTTTTCATAAAATAAATAAAAAATAAAATCTTAACATAATATGGACGGCTGAGCGGAACAAGATGCTATCTGAGCGGAGGCTCACAAAACGTGCTATCTCGGCTGAGGCTAACAGAAGATGCCATCTCGGCCGAGGCTCACAGAAGATGCTATCTCGGCCGAGGCTCAGAGAACGTGCTATCTTGGCCGAGTAACATATCATTTTCCAGCTAGTTTTGGCCGAGATAGCATGTTCTGTGAGCCTCGGCTGAGATGGCATCTTCTGTGAGCCTTCATTCAGATAGAATCTTCTGTTAGCCTCAGCCGAGTTAGCCCGTGCGGTTTTGTGAGCCTCCGCTCAGCACAGATAGCATCTTCTTCCGCTAAGCCGTCGATATTGTTATAACTTATTCCAAAGAATCTCTCTTATTTCTCCATTCTAATTCTTGAAACATACTTTTGAAATTGAATTTGCTTGTTTTGCATTTTAAATGCTTCACTACTTTTGGCTATCACTTTTTAAAGGAATGATCTAAAAAAAAGAAATAGAGTTCTTGATAGTAATGTTCTTGGACGGTGGTCGACTGACAAGCACACTATAGTGTTTATAAATTTTTTTAAAACCCTCTCGACAGTGTGACCAGAAAATCCAAGAACAATATTAACTATTAATACACCCAATTATTAATTATTAATCGATATGGATTAATAGTACAAGGAATATTCATTTGTCGCAATTTCAATGGTTAAACAGCGTCAAGTCACTGGGGCGTTATACTGTAAAATAATGAATATTTCAGGGTATCGGGCATCAATTAACATATTATTAAAATATGAGGAAAAAGTATAATCTGGTTTGGAGAAGCGTAAATTAAGGATGAGCTTATGAAGTTGTACAGATGAAAGTGATAAAGACAATAATCCTGCACGCAAGGACGATAATTAATAATGCAAGCAGTAAAAAAATGAATAAAAGACGTACACGTGTGGTACATATGCTGTTTAAGGAAATAAAGTTTTATTCTCCCTGCGCGGGCAGATAAAGAGAGCTATAACTGTTACAATCCTTTGATGTTTATAGTGAAATAAAAGTTTTGTTTTATGCCACCCAGCGCGCACATGCATCGTATCCCTCACATCGCAAAAATATTCGCGTAAAATTTAATGTGTTATATGATTCAAAATGAACATATTCAAACACAGTGTACACTTCATTCGATCTAACATTTGAAATTCGCTATTTCTATACACTTTTGCATGGTTATTCGGATTTCACTGAATTTAAATATAATGGGAAAAATTTTGTATTTATGATTAGGAAGATTAATCATACTTCTGGGGATAAAATAACTAAATTATGGGAGATTTTTTAAACTTTTGTTTCCAAACTAATTTTAAACTTACTTTAAGATGGAATTCTGACCATTGGGATACATTTTTAGATACTAGAAATCAATTCTTGAAGCGTTGTCGAAATTCGTTTCCCGAAAGTGGTGCATTCTCCTTTTTAGTAAGAATCAAATTGCTACGTAGACTAGGTTCAAATATTTCATTTTCATGGTATTCTATTTTAAATTACTATCACATAATAAAACAATTTTTCGCTTATTTTCTAGCTTATTTCCTTTTCGTAAACAGATTTCCACTAGGATATCATTACCAATGAACCTATTTCTAAGATTTTGCATTATTGTACTTATAAAATGAATGCATTAAATCTTAAGATTTGCTACCTACATTGTTGTAAATTACTTAGGCCATTAAATTTATTTAATGCAATGCCCTACTCATTTACCGTTTAAAACAATAACTAATTGTAAGCACAGTGAGTGAAGGTTCTTCTTTTGAAATTCATGCTCGAAAAATGTATTGCCTTTTTTATGACTGATTCTTTACGCTGATCGATGGGGGAAGTCGAGCCAACACGTATGAAACCGACATAATTATAGGCCCAGGGCTGCCATCGGGCTCGTGTTTATTTTCGTCATTTACGACGGGCACCTCTAGAACGTATATCTAGAAACGGAAAAACATAAGAAGAAGCAGGGTGACGTTTAGGAGAGTTGCTGTAGACCGTAGCATCCTCACGTGCTCTGTATACACGGAAACCGAGGAAGACCAGAGAGTAAATGCAAGCGCGTGCGCGGGCTTGTCGGCATTAATATAAATTAAGGGGTGAGTTCGGGGCGACGAGCGACTACGTACACACGTACGCCGCAAGGGAGTGAGAGAGAGAGAGAGAGGCAGTCGCCTAAATACACGTTATACATTCGCAGGAAGGATCGTGCATATATGTGTGTATACACAGAGAATTCGCAAAGCCGAGAGGAGCCCCGGAACGGCCCGGGCCATTTAACGCTCTCGCGCGTGTTCCTGCATTGTGTTAAAGAGGAACCTCGATCTCTTCTGTCTCTCTTCCTCCACCTCTACTTCTGGTAATAGAACGTGGGTGGGGGGCGGGGGGTGAGCGTAATTTAGGAACGTGCGGACGCCGCGCGCATGATTAATGCGGACCGCGAGTGCGTGGCGCGCCGGGAACCGATGGCTCCTCCGTAGGTGTGAGGGTACGCTCGAAACGCGCCTTGGAATATAATAATAAATCGGACGCGTGCGAATCTGTGTGCGTGCGTAGATGTGTGCCGGACTGGGATTGTGGGGAGTAGTCGAAAGGGGTTGTAGTGGGTTGGCGGATGAAGTGTAACGAGCGTTGGTATAAGGCTGCCGGCGGCCAAGAGGCGAAATGAAATGCACACTCCGTTGCATGTTGCGGTGTGTATCAGTTACTGGTACAATCTTCTCTGTATATCTTGAAATACCTTCTAATGAAATGTATTTATTATTTGTTAATTTTTTGTATTTAAGGTAAAAATAGAATTCTAGCGGAACATAAAAATTAAATCTGAATAATTCGTTTTACTGTAATAAGAGAAAATAGTGTAGTGGGTATCGATAAACTTATTTATTCCTGGCAATACCTGCTATCTCCTAATCATCAATTAGATCTATAAAATAATCATCAACACCTGTGCGCGAAGAGACTTTTGGAAACTCAAATAGGAAGTAATAAAATGGCAATAAAACGAAAAAATTTTGGAAGGCGTTTTTCGGTATCTATAAATACAGCTCGGTGTGCTTAGATTGATCTCATAGATACTTATTTTTAGGATAAGAGCAATAATATTGGAAATAATGTATTTTTCGAACAAAAATCTCACCACCTCTGCAAATAATTCTGCAGAAATCATCAAAACATTAAATGAAGGTAGATCGAAAGAGCTTTGAATCATCTTATTTAATTTTCTTTTTTTTGGCGTACTCAAATCAATTTTTTGATATGGCAACAAAAAATAATCAATGTTATTTTAAAGATTCCTTGTAAGCTAATGAATTGTTTCAATTAAACCGTGAAAGTGAACGATTCTTTTAATTGTTTCTAAACCTTTTTGTAACGAGGTTCCTAGTAGCTCCTACATAGAATTTTTTAACGATATTGCATCATTTTATAACTATGTGAAAGTATCTAACACAATTTTATTATTGAAATAGATAATTAATTACATTAGTTTGTTAAAAGTAGGTGACAATGTTAGATTACAGCGATTCCACTTTCAGCAAGTTTGAACAGCGCAGAGTTAATTGGCACATGGTCGGGGTGCACGTCCTATTACGGCACTCCGGATCTCGCGCAATGTAGAAATACCCAATAGCTAGTCCGCTAGAAGTGCTACTATATTGCGGAGCAGTGAGTCCCGAAATTATGTCATGCACAATAAAATCGCGTTCTGCTCAGTGCTATATCTAGATCTAGATGTGAGTCATAAATTGACGCGAAGCAGATATATTGAAATTTATAATTGAAACTCCATTACCTATTCCACCAGACTCTGCGATTACATATGGCGATCCCCATGCAATCAGTATAACCTCCAAAAGTCTTAACGAAATAAGGTATTTCAGTATCTGTTTTTCTTTTTTAAAGAGTTACATTAGTTTTCTTTTTTAAATCGTTACAATAGTTTTTGCGTGTCCTTTCATTTATCAGAACTAAAAATGTTACTAAAATTTAGAATGAACGTCTACATACTAATAGAAACTCCACTCAGTAGCAGCATAATGAGCATGACATTACCGAATTTATCCGTCTTTGGCTACCACTTTTTTCTCTGAGTTTAGATATATGCATTATGAGGTGAACGCGAGATGAAAACCACGAAATGTGAAAGAAGATAAGTATAGCTGTATATTGATAACAAGGTTGTTGCCAGGATACTATATGGTTGTTAATTATATTGTGTTATTATGTGTTATCTATAACTAGAAGAATTCACGTTGCGTTCTTCATTCAAAAATTTGTACACGGAAATTAAATCGGCAGTTAATCTAACTGTTTTGTATGATAATAGCTAAATTAACTGATTTGGAGAAAAGCTAAGATAGCATTATAAAATAAGTAAAAGAACCTTTGGGTTTAGTGGAAAGAAGACTATATATTTAACCTGTTCTTTTCACTGCGTTTAAAAAGTTGAAAATTTATTGGAAAAACGGAAGAATCAGCTTTTCAAAAAGAAGTTCAAAAATTCCTTTCAAAACGGAGACACTCCTTTTTGAAAAATGTAGAAACTTCATTTATTTTAAAGCTTTTACAATGTAATGGCAACCACTTTAGCAAATGGTTTACCGACATTGTTGTAAGTAAAATGAATCGTGCATTCTAATCTCTAATCTACTGTGTGAATAGTAGTATTAGTTATTTCTTTTTTTTCCGCGTAGGGATATACTTCTATGCCCTTGCCCTCTTATATATCGAGATTTTCAATCTCCGTTAATATCCGGAGTAGCATCACTGTATAAATCCTATATCCTGTATGCTATCTACTTATCCTATCTATTTCTATTATATTTACTATACTGCAGGAGTGAGTTATTGAACTTAGAAACTTTTAAACGTCTATTGAAATATAAAGAATTTTGTTGCTTTCTTTCACTTCAACTGCAATCCAGCCCAGTGATACCATGTGGTGTGCTGTCGGGGTCGCGTGGCTTTCCTGAAGCTTTTTCACACTCTCTCACTCACACTTACTTAGTCTAAGGTCCGTAGTAATAGCACACAAGCTCGGATAAGTCGTATGACTGAGCGACGGTATCTATAATTTCACTTATTAGAAAAGTTCAAAGTACAATCTTGGAACGTGCGAGGTGTATAAATGAGCAATCTGCACTTTCCTGATGTTATTCTCGAGCATTCGATCCAGTAGTAATCTCATGATGATATTTTCAATTCCGAATAGAAATTATCACATTTACATAACACATTTTCTCTTTTTATACTACCACAAAGCTTCCCTAGGAGGAAGCAAAATGGTACAAACCTTCATTTCTATCATTAAATTATTAAGCTTTTAGTTATTAAGACGTTTACTTATGCACGGCAAGATAATACGACTAAGAAAGCAAGAAAATATGAATGGACGGCAGAAATGTAAAAAGCCGGAACGAGCAAGCGAAGGAGAGAGAGAGAGAGAAAAGAAGAAAGAAAGCAAAAAGACATCAGGCATCTTATTAAATTTTTCTTTCCGGAGAATCTTACTAAAAGTCGAGATCAAAATGTGGCTTGCTTGAGTTCGCGCAAAAGTCGGGAGCATCCTACAAGAATGAATGGACCGACAGGAGAGGGAGAAGGTTCGAGCAAGGAGATAATGGGACTGAGGAAAAGACTTTTCAAATTAGAAAGTTGTGATGGACCTTATCAAATAAGTAAAATGAAATTCTTTTTATGGAGCGCTAAGCAAACGAACGTATAAAGAGTATGACAGGGCATCGAAACTCTTGTAAATTGAATGCCAACCAGTATACGATGTTGAAACTCCAACACTAAAGCACTGTGACTTTCGACGTTCCGCACGCTGTTATCAAGCATATTTACATTTTGTAAGAGTCGCGTGAAAAAGGGCCCTTTAGAAAGACGCTGAAAGAATGTTTTATTTAAACTGAATCCGTAATTTCGAATGAAAACGAAGTTAATTAAATGACGTATAATGGTACACATAAAATTATATTAGTAATAATAGATGTCGTAGAATTGTGAAAGATTAAATGTTTTCGCGAAATCTAGTCTGCTCAAAAATAATAGTAGGTCGAATTAATTGTATTGATCGATTGACAATTCACATAATTCTAAAGTCTACAATCAAATGGCATATCCTACGGCCAAATACTATTCGTGGTAGTCAGCTTGTGGATCTTTGAGACTATAGCTGGAACATTGTTTTGAACTGTTTCACGGTTTGAAAGAGACGAAGTGAGCAACTCGTGGGTAGATTGATGTCATATTGTCGACAGTTCCAAAACCGTAGAGCCGCAATGCGCTCTAATGCGTTTAAAATGTGCGCAGTCATAAACACTGGCACGCGATACAAACATTACCTTGTTATAAATGTCAGTATTAATTTTTATGAAATACTTTTTAATGCTTCCACAAAGCAAGTGATAAATGCCATTCAACGAAAACTTAAATATTTATCAAAAGATCTTGCAATGGATAGTCAACATTCAAGCGTTTTATCAATATTATTAATAAGATAAGAAAAAAAGATTTTGCATAAATAAACATTCGTAGAAACATCTCGATCATTAAAACGTGTACGTCATCTTTTCCAGGAACTCTAGCGGAACGAATAAAACTTTTATCGCGGCAGGAAAATAAAAAGCCCGCAGTTAGGTACCCTCGGACGGAAGGTTGGCAGGGACGAGTTCTAAGCTGCTTAGTAAATTGGAAGCGATGAGGACGGTAGTAATCATCATCATCGCGCCCTACGGGCACGGTTAAGGACAGGCGCCGGTAAACTTTCGCTAGGGCAATGAAACCGGTACTTCGGAAGTTAATGCTCAGCGCGAGAGTCCTCTCCGGATAACTATCTCGAAATCAAGACAACATTGTAGCGCGTGCTCTGCCCTGCGTCTCTCTACATAAACATGACGATTTCATTTACTGCCCCGTACGATCGCGGCATTCCGAGTCATTAAACATTTATAACGGGCGTGGAATATTTGGCAGGATATTTCCGGTGCCGTACTACAAGTTTTGTGTGTGTATGTGTGTGTGTCTGTGAAGGTATTTGTAGTAGCAGCAGCAGTAGTAGTAGTAGTGGTAGTGGTAGTAAATGCAGTAGAAGAGGGGGAAGAGGCACTGATTGTTGAAAAGTTCGCTAGTGAATTGCAAACTCGGGCGGGCTGCAACTGTTTCGGAACGTCGAGCTGTAGAGGCCGCCAAATGCCAATGAATGCTTATTAGGTGCGCGGGATGACAAGTGCGAAAAGAGAGGCTATGCCAAGTATTGGAGTCATGTGTTTGGCTGTTTGGGAAAAGTTTTTTGAGAGTATAGCATTCGCCTTCCTCTGTTGAATTACGGTTTGTGCACAGCTAAGGTTGTACCGTTCAAAGATAGTTCGACTATCGAACAAAAATTTTCAGGTCAGCGTTTTTATAAGATTTTGTATTTTGTTGTTGTCTAATACTTGTTTGAACTTATCTACGGATGACACTTGCATTTCCTTAAAAACGAAACGTTCAGCCCTACAAGAAAATTATTTGAAATTTCCGAAAATCACCATTTTACGTTTGATAAAATACCTACGTATATGAAAATGATATAACTATATGATGTTACGCCTTCTTCTTCAAAATAACATTATCCGTTTTCGCATAGCCACAAAACCAAAAGGCGATAAACGTCAGTGGCAATACCCGCGCACGGTCGGTAAAGCAGATCGGCCAGCCATTCATCCTAAATCGTTATCGCCGCCGGGGCTATTTCCATGCAGGCTCCCATCCACATAAACCATATACAAAATTTTCTCTTCTCCTCTCATTCTCTTCCTCCCTTTCTGTCGCCTCCGATCTTCTAAAAGGCGCAACGATTTCAAGGCGGTAATACCACCGCCGTCACCGCTATCGCACTTATCGTGAATTTTCATGAATGTTCGAGAGCAAGAGGGATATCGATAAAGCGGGGCCAGCCCAGCAATGGCGTATACGTCCGTTGTACTTAACGGTCCTTAAAGTCGATGGTAGAAGGGGCGGAGTGAGAAGGGGATGGGGAAGGCAAAATTCTCCGCAACGAGCTGGTGGCCGATAAGGCACACATTTCCGGGCGCAGGAAGTAGTGCAACTCAATTACCGCGGCGGCGGCGGCGCTGGATGCCTTATGAAACGGGCGAGGCGGAGCCGGTGGGCCGTTCATAGGTGGCCAGATGAAGACGTAGGGCTTGGCAAGCGTATAATCACGGCGCGGCTGGTAGCGAGCGGCCAGAAGGGCTGTGTATGCGTGGCAGGAAGGGAAAAGCGAAAGGAGAGTCATCGTGTCGCCGTGCGCAAGGGTCAGACGGTAAGTGCCGAGTAAAAAAGAAAGAATCGTGAGAGCTTAATACGGGTTCGGCCAACCGGCCGTTTGGTCTAGTTTGGAGATTATTAACGATGGGCGGTGAAAAAATAATAAAAGGAGAACAAAATCTAGAAATATATAAATTAGATCTTTTCAATCTATAACAAAATGAGTATTAAATCACTATTTTCTTGAAAGATCAGGATTTAAAATTATTATATAACTAAATGATTTTTTTATCACAATTGAATTTTGTGAAGTCTCTAAAAATAACGTACGGATCGTAAGCTTACTCATTTCTCTACATGCGCGTCGCTTCTGACTCAATGAATACTATAAATAATTCTGACTTGTTATAATTAAAAAAAAACTGTTATTACAGAATCAAGTATGCTACTGCTTTCCTGTCAAAATTAGTTTATTCATTTTTTATTATTTGCACAGCCAGCAAATAACGTGCTTTAATAAATATAATAATTTGTTTCTGCCAAACAATCAATATGGCTAAAATATAGACATGTTTAATAATTTTTGATAGTTTAAACTTGTGATCAATTTCATAATAATGAATAATACATTATAACACAAAAAATATATAGAATAATAAAACAATGTCTGAAAAATTAAGTTATTCACCTTTTGTATAATACTTATGAAAGATGGTTTTACCAATGTAGAAGTAGCTTTCGTCGTTGTGGAAATATGATTTTATAGCAGTGTCAAAAAAAAAGATTGATTTCATACAAATATGTGTAATAGAGTTATTGAGATATTTACAAACCTATATACGAAATTTCACTTCTATCTAAATTTTAATTCTATTACCGATAGAACCTCCTTAATAACGAGAGAGTGTAGTTGATTGCTCCGTGTGCATAATAAACGTATAGGTATAAAATAAAATCTTATCGTTGTTTTTATTACGAGAATCTTAAAAAATTAAGAGCAGTGACAACAGTATCTTTCTTTCAAAATTCCGCTGAAGCCAAATATTCGACGAATAGCTTAACAAGAAAATCACGGTCTTTTTACGGGCACCAAATTCCACTTGATTCCGACCGCGCGTTTTTGACTCCACATGCACACACACACACATAGCTACGCAAAAAGGGTATTGCTTGAGTCTTAATTTCGACCCCCTCGTGCACGTACTTGCGGACTTGACGCCGTCGTCGTTGCCGCCGTCGCCGTCGTCGGGCGACGCAAAGCAAAGCGAGTGGGACGCGCGCGAGCCTGGCGCTGATTCTCGGGGGTGTTTAATTAACGTGCACTTTACCCTCCTTCCCTTCCCTCTGTCCCGCACGCCGGGTTGACACTTAGCGGCGAAAGCAAATTCCCTTTTATGAAGCAACGACCGCCGCCGTTACCAACGGCACCACGGCAAAGCAAGTAGGGGCACGGAAACGCTCGAGAAGGAAGGAGAGAGAATTTATAATGTCTGCTAGGAAACACCCCCGCACCCCCTCCCCCCACACACTCATCGTGTTTACTGGGTGCTTCCACGACCTTTCGTCTAGGTGCGCGTGACTATACCCGGTTGTAATTCGAGTATAGAAAGAGCGAGCGTCCCACCAGTAAGATTGGAGAGTTTACGCGTGAGCTTGCGTAGAAGCGTTAGGTGAGAGAGGACGTGCGTGTCTTGTAAAGAGGACGGCAGGTCGGGAAAGGGAGGAAATAGGCAGGAGATCGTTAAACAAGAGGGAGTGCAGTAAGTTTCATTCATTATTAACCTGCGAGTTATATGGCGGCTTGCGCGTCGCGTTTTTATCCTGGCGTTTGCTCTCTTCTTTCTCTGTCCGAATCAGTGATGAAAGAGACTGTGATTGTCGAGAAAATTGTGCTAGAGCTACGCTCGCCAGCTACTGCAACAGTACTGGTGCGCGCAAGTGTCTGAATTGGAGTCGCGTAAAATGTCATGTAAAATGATCCTGAGTCATCGGGTTTCAGAACTCCCGAGATACGATTGCAAAGGCTCTCCGGCGAAGAATTGCGTTTCTGTTTTTCTAGAAATAAAAGACAATTGCATCCCTTTTACCACTTCAAAAAAAAAGTTTTAGTAAATAAAAATAAATTTTTTTAACAATGATATTGAAAAATAATATTGAAAAACTTTTAAAGTTATCTGCATTCATCTAAACAGGCCACTAAGCTATAAAATGTACACATTTTGAGACTAAACGAACAAATTCACAAAGATTCGTTGTAGAGTGGAAGAATTTTTTTTTTCATTCTTCTCCAAATCACGTTCTAAATGTACGATTTTCTACTTGACTTTTGGGCATGAAAAGGGCCCGCTTCATGTACGTGTTGAAAATAAAAATTACTTACAAAACATTAAATAATTTGTTATATTCGGGAAAGTTAAGTAACAATAAAAT